>JASSUY010040070.1:0-27189 GCA_032466535.1 Forpus xanthops | reverse complement strand
ATTGCAAAAGTCGTATCTCTCTGCCTTGCCATCTGCATCCTGCAGAATGGAAAACAGAGTAGAAAGTGTACTGAGAGAGTCTGGATTAGGAAAGAAATGACAGAAAGATATTTATGAATACAGAAGAACTGCTGCTAGACCTTGCAAAACATTCAAATAAGCTCCAGAAGTGTACTGCCTGCTGTTGGAATGCAGCTACATATCTTAGACATCTGTTAAGGTCCAGAAGTAAAGAGAAACTTGTTTCTGAAAGAAAATGCAGGCAAGCAGCACGAAGGAGCACTGAATTACACCACTATGTTTTCATTGACAACTGTCCATGGTAGGCAGAGAGATGCTGGAACAGAAACAAACAAACAAAAACAACAATGAAACAAAATAATAATTAAAAAAAAAAAAAAAAAACACAAAACCAAACCAGTGCCTCCCACCTCTGCCCAGGAAAAACAAACAAACAGACAAATGAAACAACTCAAAAATTCCTGAACAGTATTTTGGAGAAAAAAAAAATAGAACAAAAAAAAAAATCCCTCAGATTCCTCTTCACTCTGATGGGAGAAACACTGGGAGATGACAGCAGGTGTCCCAGGTATCTGCAAACAAAGCTGTCTCAAATCTGAGTACCAATAGAATGATTTGTCCGTAGCAGGGGTGAGCAACTGATACACATGTGTTCCTCTTGCTCTTGCTGGAGCACATTGTGCGGGCTGCCTGCAGTTCTCAGCGTTGCTTCATATGTATTATGCCTTTCTGGATTTTTTTACCATCTCTGTACAGAAATGAAGTGCCAAATGCATACCTGTCCAGCCTGTGTATTTGGATGAATCCCTTCCCTTTTTATTCCTCTCTCCATCTCTGCATTTCCCTTCTTTATCTCTCTGATTCTTACCTGTGCAAGAAGACAAGAAGGTCATGCAATGGTTGCATTTGTATAAACCTTTTCTTTCTCCCAGGAGCTTTGGTTTTTCTTCTAAAACACCTGAGGAGATGCTTGCATCCAAGAAAAGGTCTTGACAAGGAAAAAGCTTGAGTATGTTACTGCTACTTCTAACCTGAAAAACAGAAGCACTACTTTTGCAAAGAAGGCCACTGGTCAGTATTTCTTGTCATCTTGCTATGCTTTCATTCCATCCTTCTTCACATCCAATACCAAAGCCCCAAATCTCTTGGCCATGTTACCATACCACAAACCCTGTGAGGAAGAGAATAATTTAAAGAGTGTGAGGAACTTCTGTTTATGGAAAGGAGATTATTTTTTATCACCTGTAAATGCTCCATCCTTGGCAGTACTCAAGGCCAGGTTGGACAGAGCTTTGGGCAACATGATCTAGTGAGAATTATCCCTGCCCATGGTAAGGATGTTGGAACTAGATGATCCTGAGGTCCTTTCCACCCCTAACTATTCTATGATTCTATCCATGCCTCAAGGCCAGCTGTCACTAGCTTGATGAGATAATCACTACACAGGGCCTCCAAAATACCTTATCTGTTTATCCTGAAAAGAGCCAGGCAGTGTTGTCCTAAACAGAGTGCAGAAGTGAGACAATAATCAAACACTATAGGCAATCAGGTTGAGCTCACTCATTATGTTTAATAGTACAGATATGCCTCGGTAGTCAGAGAAACTTAAGGTTTTTGTGTTGTTGACTCTTAATTGGCACGAATATTTATATGATTTTATGTAAGCAAAAAGAACTCTTGTACATTTAACAAACACTGAGTACAGTGTGTGTTTGTAGCTTTTTGTGTTGCTGATGGATTTTTGAAATGAAAAGTATTTTCTTCTTTTCACCTTAGTTGATTATCCCTTATCATTTGCATGCATTTTTCTTCATGTTTATGTAAAAGATTGGCTTCTATCTCACAACAGTGAGTGAAACCAGAACCCATAAATAATTATGAAACTATTCATCTGTAAAAAGCCAAATGTCATACTATGTTTAGCAAAGAAGCAGTATTTCTCATAATTTGTTATCTGCTCCTATTGTTTCATATCTTTTGCCACATAACTGATACCACCTTTATTAACATAGTCATTCATCCTTTCCACAGGAGTTACAATTGGATGGAAAACAATAAGAAGGAGGTGGGGAGCAAGAGGCTTCTTACTTTTCCTCTAGCTATGCTCACAACTGTATGGACTAGTAGAGAGGAAGACAGTTGTGTTTACTTTTCGTTCCACATGAACTTCAGAACTAGCTTCCTTTAGGACAACATCTGTTTGTTAAGTCTATCATACACCGTCATTCATGTGAGATAAAACAATGACTTAATCAGGAGTTTTGGCTATCACATACTCATCTAGAAGTTCTTATTTCTCAGTCTGAACAAAACATTTTGTCAAATAAATGTCTTTGCAGTGAGATTAATCTTATTCTGAGAAAGGTGTCTACATTTGAACACAGAACTTGTGCTGTGAGGCTGCCTATTTCTCTCCACTGAGTGTAAAAGGAGTTACCAGAAGAACCATTACATTTAAATCTTTTTTTCCCAAAGAAAATTCATGTTTCAAGTACACATGGTCATTAACTTGAAAGGTCAAGTTTTTATGGCAATAAAAATAAGTGTGGGTTTGTTGTGGTTTAAGCCTCTATTAACTCATGCAGTCACTCTCTCACTCCCCTCTCTTTCTTCCCCTCAGATTCCGGGGGGATGAGGAGAATAGAAAGAATGCAACTCCCACAGGCTGACATAAGAACAGTTTAGTAACTAAGGTATAACACAAATCACTACTGCTACCACTAATAATTATAATGACAAGAGAAATACACGGAAAGAGAATACAACTTCTCACCACCCAATACCAAGCCCAACCACACAGTGCACCCCCACCCTTCCAGGTCTCTGCCCTCTTTTTTTACATCCTGGGCATGATGTGATGTGTTATGAAATACTTATTTGGTAAGTTTGGATCAGGTGTCCTGTCTCTGCTTCCTCCTGGTTTTCCCTCCTCCGTGGCAGAGCATGAGACTCAGAAAGTCCTTGGTCAAACCAAAACATTCTAAGCCGTAACTATAAACATTGGTGTTATCAGTTCTGTTCCCAGGCTGAAAGTCAAAAACACAGCTCTGCAGCAGCTACTACGAAGGAGAAGAATGATGTCTTAAACCACATGACAGGCATTTAAGAACAACTTAGAGAGAAGAGGAATTGAACTATTAATCGTTATATATTTTATATATATATATGTATTCATATATACATATGTATATCTCCTGACTAATCTAGTGGCCTATGATGGAGTGACCACATTGTTGGACAAGAAAAAGGCTAAAGATACCATCTACCTGGACTTTTGTAAGACCTTTGATACAGTCCCACACAATATTATTTCTGCTAAAATGAATAGATAGGCTTTAATTGATGGACTGTTTGATAGGTAAGCAAATGGTTGTTTAGATGCACCAAAAGAGTAGCAGTTTGCAGCTCAATGTCCAAATGAAAATCAATGACAAGTGGTGTCCCTGAGGGTTCTGTGCCCTGGTATCTTTATCAGTAGCATGGGCAGTAGGACTGAGTGAAAGTTTGCAGGCAACACCAAGCTGACTGGTGCAGGTGGTTCACTAGAGGGAAGGGGTAGCATTAGGAAGGACCTTGACAGATTTGAGAAATGGGCTTGTGTGAACCTCATGAAGTTCCACAAGACCAAGTGAAAGGTTGGTGCAGTGTTTCAGACTTAGAGAGGGTAGGTTTAAGTTAGCTGTAAGGCAGAAATTGTTTACAATCCAAGCAGTGAGAACAGGTTTCCAGAGAAACTGTGAATGCCCCACCACTGGAAGTGTTCACAGTCAGGATGGACAGGGGTTTGAGCAATTTGATCCAGAGAAAGATGTTCCTGCCCATGGCAGGAGGGCTAGACTAGATTATCTTTAAAGGCCCCTTCCAGCTAAAACCATTCTATAATTTAGACACCAACGTGATGCATTACAGAGTAGAAGCCTATATGTGACCCATGTACTTTAGCACTTTAGCTCTTGAGCTCTATAGGTAATAAAGATCTAGTCAATAAGGCAGTGGCCAACACTTATAATAATGAAAAAGTATATTTAAAAGCAATTGGAAATCTCAACCCCTACATTGCTTATTTTTCATTTGACCTTCTCTGAGAGTGTGTCACTCAAATGTAGGTATTCAAGGCTTAAATGCAAACATACAAAGCTGATGAGATGGACTTATCAACTCCCCTAACCTGAGGCTCCTGCTACCCAGTGTGAGATTTGTACTGCCAAGAGGGCATGCATATTGTCTTGAAATATGTGTTTCTGTAAGAGCTGAGTTAATATCCATATGAATAATTTAAAAAGACATTTATACTGTTTTGGCTTCCTTATAATTTTTTTTTTAATAAAAGTTTTAAATCAAATCCACTTCTTGATCTGAAAAAAAAAAATACTTTATTCTCACCTTTTTTCATTTGTTTTGTGCAAAGATTTTGAAAGCTAACATCAACCTACAGTTGTATTTTATCAGCATTTTTTTCAATAAAATCTCATTGAAAAAAAGATTCAATTTTATGTTTTTTGATAGGCTAGATACATTTCAAACAGAATAGATGTAAAATACATGAAAAGCAGCCATACTGCACTTAACAGCAATACAGTGTTTCCACTGAAACAAAATATGCAATAGAAGGCTACACTGACCAAAAAAAAAAAAAAAAAAAAAAAAAAGGAGAAGAGAGTACAACTTTACTAAGAAAAGTAAGAAGATGATGGACCACATATTACCCACAGGTCAAGGACTGTCAAATTGGTATTAGCAGCTGAAATGAAATACAAGCAGGCATGAATAACTCCCAGGAGCCACCAGTGCCAAAAGGCATCTCAGAAGGTAATCCACACTAACACTATAGCAGTTGCTTTTTCCACTGACCTTGACAAAATACACTATTGCACTGTCTGTCCAAGATTATAATTTCAGGAAGACAGAAAGGATTACTTTTGACTCTCAGTATTACAAATCAGGAAGCTGGACTGTTATAGAAAATTTCATTACATTAAGATATTTTGACACTGTGGTAAACTTAATCAATAGTTTTAATATGCTATTCAGCACATCGTGTCTTTAATGCCCCTTTATGTCTCATTAATACCAGGGGTGGGAAGAAGGGGAGTAAATTCCAAATCTACTACTAGAAATATGTTTTTTTTTTTTTTCCTGGTGAAAGTGTATATAATACTGCACATAATTCTGGATGTTGAAATCAATTTAAGATTGTCCCAGATTAATTAAACCAGACTTTATACATGAGCCACTGTGCTAATATTTAGGTTTTGGTTCATCTCTCAAATATCAATCGTTGAATTAACATTATGTCATTGCCCCACACCTATTCTGCTAGAGAATGTTCTGTGATATTAGGTACTAGTGCATGAAATAAAGATATTATCAGATCCCAGGAAGCAAATATTAAATTGTATAATATTTATACATGTTAATAAATAAAAAATTGCGGCTACCCACACTGCCTTGCAAAGTATCTGTATAAACTAATCATATTGCATTCCCATGCAACTCTTGCAAATCAAAAGCAGAAAACAAGTACTGTTAAAAATCCTGTCCTGTAACTCATAGCCTACATGGTCTTCAAAACATCCCAGTAAAAATTATAGGTAGTTGCCTACACATCACAGAATTGCAGAATGGTTGGATTTGGAAGGGACATCTGGAGGTTATCTAGTGACACCCCCCTGCTAAAGCAGGTTCATCTAGAGGAGGTTGCACTGGGTCATGTCCAGGCAGGTTTTGAATGTCTCCAAAGAGGGCTCCGCAACTTTTCTGAGAGCCTATTCCAGAGCTCTGTCACCTTCAAAGTAAAAAAGTGCTTCCCTAAATTCAGATGGAACTTCCCATGTTTCAGTTTTTGCCTGTTGCCCCTTACTCTGTCACTGGGCATCGCTAAAAAGAATCTGGCCCAGTCCTCTTGACACCTGCCTTTATAATTTGTATGCATTGATAAGATCTACCCTCAGTCATTTTGTCTGCAGGTTAAACAGGCCCAGCATACTCAGCCTTTTCTCAGCTTTTTCAGTTTTTAAACAGTGCCTAAAGCCCTGTTAAAATCAAGGTAGACAACATCCACTGCTCTCCCCTCATCTAACCAGCCAGACATTGAATCACAGAAGGCTATCAAATTGCTCAAGCATGATTTCCCCTGGGTGAATCCACACTGACTACTCCTGATAACCTTCTTTTCTTCCACATGCTTAGAGGTCACATCCAGGATGAGCTGTTCTATCACCTCTCTCTTCCTGGTCAGGTGGCTTCTTGTCAAGCATGCAGGTTTTCCCAGAAGAGTACAAGTGGATCTGCCATAGCCATGTACACTCAAGATGGCTGATCTCCTGGTTCTTAGCTGGAAAGGCAGTTAAGGAACTTTTGTCACTGTAAATATGGCTTATTTCTCAGTTGAATGTGATGACATAAGCATTGCCACTTTGGACACTGCCCCACAAGTCCTTCAGTTCAATAGATTATTGCAGCTCCAGAGCTTAAATGCACATTAGTGTTGCCCTGGTTTCAGCAGTGGCAGTCATTCTTCTCATTCTTAGTAGCTGGTACAGTGCTATGGGTTTGACTTTCAGCCTGGGAACACTGCTGATAACACTGATGTTTTTAGTTGTTGCTAAGTAATGTTTACTCGGACCAAAGACTTTCTGAGTCTCATGCACTGCCAGGGAGGACTGCAAGCCGGGAGGAAGCAGAGACAGGACACCTGACCCAAACTAGCCAAAGAGGTATTCCATACCACAGCACGTTATGCCCACTATATAAACTGGGGGCAGGGACCTGGAAGGGCTAAATCACTGTTCGCATCAGGCTGGCTATTAGTTAGTGGGTGGTGAGCGGTTGTATTCTCTCCCCTTGTTATTTCCCTTATCATTATTATTGATGGTAGCGGTAGTGGTTTGTGTTATACCTTAGTTACTGGGCTGTTCTTATCCCAGCCCATGGGAGTTACATTTTTTTGATTCTCCTCCTCAATCCTCCGGGAGCAGGGGGAGGAAGAGGAGGGGAGGGAGCAAGTGATTCAATTACAAGTTGGCAAAATACTTCTGAGGCTGAAATGAGCCAGTAGCAATATTTTTCTCTGACTTACAAGAAAGGAGAAAAGCAAAATCCTTTTTAAGATTTTCTTTTCTGGCTGTAATATGAGAATGCTAAGGGTACTATATGGCACATTAAGGAATAAAATGTTTAATGTTTTTAGTGAAAAAATCTGGAAAGAGCTTTTAAAATTTTTCCTCAAAAATCCAAACTCAGACAAGCTAGATTTCTTATTAAAGGTTTTTGTAAAATTATATGGTTATGAGCAATTGATATTAAAATAAATAAGCAACTATTCCAAGAGCAGCTGCCTGCACAGGATGAAATTAAAATTTCATAATATTACTGAATTGAAATTGAGAGTGAAATTAATATTTAGCTTTGCTACATTGTAAAAATAACATTCCTAAGAGATAAAGTGATATTTCAAAATGTCACAGTTTTTAATCTTATAATTTGGCATTTTATAGATATTTTGAAAAAGATGCGTCATCAGAACCATATCTCATTTTCCAGCTTTATTATGGTAAAATGAATTGGTAGTATTTATTGTGCTCGTCAGTGAAAAGAAGAAAAAACAATAGAAATAGACTAGTGACATCTTCCTATCTAAAACCTATTTTAAAAATCTGTGTCTGAATGAACTGGAAATGGCCAAAACTTGGTGTTGTCTATTAGCACTTACAGCAATGTTAATTGCAGAAAAGCTGAGAATCAGGAGGAACATATACTAGACTCACTTCCTACAGAAGAGTTTTTTTTTTTCTTTTAAGAGCTTCGTAGTACATAATGGCCCTTGATAGAACTTGATTAACTTTTTTTTTTTCAAGATTAGTGCTTTTTAGGCATTAGAAGTGCATGTTGGCTGGCATTTGTAAAATCTAGACTAGGCACCATCTAATAAGATATGCTGAATCATTTGGATGTACTCTAATGACTAATTCAATTTTAACACTCCTTTGTCGACATATTAGTTATACTAATATTGACATAGTCTGAATTTCTACTACTCCTTAGAATGTTTTTAACCAAATATCACTTTGTTGTTTTAAATAATTTACTTACTAATGTATTTATTTTTTTATGATGCATTGACTTATCTATTGCCTTTTGTAGAGGACAAAAATGTTAGAAGGAAATGTCTTGAAGTAGAGGAAAGAACATGCCTGTGTGCCTGAAGAATTAAAACCCAGCATTGGGGAAACAAAGTATCTGAGTACAGTGACTCAGATTTCAGGCTTTAGAAAACAAATTAGACTGCATTTGTGAGGAAAAAATAGTAATTAAATATGTTAAAAAAGAAAATTATGCACAAAGAACAGATTAACAAGCTTTGAAATCAGTTATTAGTAATGATACACAACATCCTTAGGTACTGGACACCAATAAACAAGAAATGTTGTCAGTATGCTCTTATGCATTGTCTCATACCGCTTAAGGACAATAGATATTGCTAGAGGAAGGCATAAATTCTTGAAGCATATCTCTTCGTTCCAGAAATACAATTGCTATTTCTTGCCTACTGTAAATCTGTATTGTCACACAAGGATTTAATTAATAACTGTTACTCCTTGAAAGGAGACAGCTTCTGTGGTGCACCCAAATTGTACCTCACCTAAACCACTCTTTCACTCTCTGCACTGTTACCTTTTTGTTTGGTTGGCTGGTTTTGACAAACCTTAGACATTAATCAGAAGATTATTATTTAGGCTGATTCTCTTAACTTTTCTTAGTTCCCACCTTAAGTGACATCCCAGAAGCAAGTTTTTTCCATTCCCACAGAATATTACTTACTACCAGTCTTTCTTTCTAAATTGGCACAACAACAAAACAAAACAAAGAAAAACCTCTGTAGTATTTCACTCTTTATGGGAATATGTAACTTAAATACTTCCACAGCAACCTTTCAAATCCTCTCACTAATTCCTGGTTGTGTAACAATTTCCTTTATTTTTTTCTCTAACTGATCTGCAGGAAATAAAATCTAATTTAAATTGAGGATAATAAATCTTACCAAACTTTGAAAATTATAAGATGTATTAAAAAACCCTAAAAATATAATATATATATTCTTAGAGTTAATAAAAAAAAAGGACAAGCTACATCAAACAAGTATGAACTGTGATCTATACCAATAACCCTTAGAAGTCCATTGCAATTTTTGCCGAAGTAAGCATATTCAACCACAAATCAAAGTCACAATGCTTCTTTGCTGAACTAGTCTTTCAACTATGAAAAGACATCTAATTCTACGATATTATAAGGCGTTTGCTCTAGAAGTAGCAGTTCTTGTCCATGTACATAATATTTTCAAAGTAGAGAGTTTTGTGTCTTAGTGTAGAGCTGTCATCATAAGATCTGCAAGAAGCATAAATGCTTTTCTATTGTTAACTCAAGAAAAAAAAATGCCTAGGTTGGCTATTCTTTTGAAAATATAGTTTATTGATAATACATCACAGACAACTTGATAAGTTTGCATAAAAACTTTTGAACAATTTTTCAGCCTTTTCAAGCAGAAGTTAAATTTCCATTGAAGCCAATTAATTATGGCTGCATTACAGCCTGGAGACCAATTGCAAAGCAGCTAAAAAAAATTAAATCTTTCTGTTAAACTGAAAAGAGAACTATGAATTGCACTAGTTTCTACTGCTTCACTAATGCAAAAGAGAGAAGGTTCAAACTGAGTTTCTTCAAAAGTCAGTTTCCTCATTTTATTCCCGAATTTATATTTCCACAGAGAGCTTACTAAGGAGTTATCTGTTTTTTTTGGTTTTTTTTTTTTTTTTTCCTGGGAAAAATCACAGTGTTCCTGTACTGTCAGATGCTGATTTAGGACTGACCCAGGGGACAGAAAAAATTATCCATTTTTCAAGGAAAGCACTTTTTAGTGTTGGTCTGAGAATTCAGCAGGATTTAAGAATCTCTTGCAGGTTAGGAGGGATATATATGTTACTACTTTCCCTCTAGCATCCCAAACTAGATATTTATGAATTTGATCAGAAGTTCAGCATTAAATGTTTAAGGAACTTTAAGCCTCAGCCAAAATACGTCGTTTTAAATGCCTGAAGGTTAAATACTGTTGGGGAAAAAAGCATTCTGTTTAACTGTCATAACTCAAGACACCAAAATTCCAACTCAAATAAAATTTAGGCAAATGCTGGTTTTTGAAATACCCCTCTCTTCAGAATTTGCTCTAGCGATTTCAGTAGAAATATTTGTGTATAAGTACCATAATGAAGTACTAAGGAAGTTTCTACATCAAAAGAATTAATTCCATAATAATTACTTTCCTGTATCAGCATGTTCTTTGCACTTCATTGCTGATCCTTGATTCATATTATGTTCTGCACTTCAACTTTGGTAGACTGAGACACATGTTCTTCATATAGTATATAAACATTAAAATTCAGCTTAGGTTTATGCATGAATAATAAAAGAAAATTATAAAAGAAGCCCCTGGACATAGCTCAACAGATGAGGCAATGAATTAAGTTCCGGTGGGAAAAAAAAGAATTTTACCTCAAGGGAAAGCTATGAATTATTTCTGCTAACAAAAGAAATCACTACAACTGAACACAGTTTCACAAATTTATCTATTAGCAAAGCAGCTTTCTGCACATTTTCTGCAAAATTTGCAAAGGGATAAAGGTAGGTGCGGGAGGGACTGTTGTCTCATTCTGTTTCACAAGGAACTCATTAGATAGTGTAACTGAATTTTACCTTATTTCATCAATTTTTCTTTTAAATGCTTTTTATCACTGATTATATGTGACATTTTCAGCACAGTGAGTACTTCTCTTGCTGATGGTAGGGAGATGACTCAGAACATGGAGGCAATGAACTGTCAAAAATCATGCTAAATCACATGTTGAAACCCCAGTTAACTTCTTGTCCTATGCTGAAAAGGAGAACTTCCTCACTCTTTTTGCCTCTAGAATGTAATACAAGTTGAAAAACCACTTTTCAAAACAGCAATAAGATTTTTCATGGTTAAAAAAAATTACCTAATGATACTCTTCACTACTTTATTTGGCACTTGTAAAAAATTTGTTTCTCATGTGGCTGCCCAGGGAATCTCAACCTTGCAGGTTTTACTGCTAGTTTACCTAGGCACTGCTGGCCTTGCAAGACTCTGCTTTTGCAGTGGTCCCCTGTGCTCCACTCAGATTATTTGGGAGGTTTATTTGCTTCTTGCGTACCTCGCCCTTAACCGACTGTGAGATCCAGCAACTGCTCATGTAGCTACCTGTAAGTTTATTCTTGTTATCTGTCACATCCAGGAATTTCTCATACTCTGTTCAGCAATTACTCATGTCTTGTTCTGCAGTTTCCCATGTCCTGTTAACATGCTTCACTTCAGACAAGGATATTTATAGCAGCCAATCCTCTCACAGCCTGCTACTCTCATGCAGCTACTCTCAGCCTACTACTCTCACACAGGTGTGAACTGTAAAGCACAAAAGACTGAAAGGAACTCATTCTTGAAGTATTAATCACAGAATAGAGCCAAAAGTTTCTAACTTCATTGAAGCTGTTAGTGACAAAAAGAGTCCTGATCAGAGTGATAATGATATTTATAGCAATTATACTAAAATATTTAATGCATTATTCTTCTATTGGAACATGTTACCTGCCATCACACAGTGTAACCTGATGATACTTGCAGCTGAATAAATATTATCAGTTACAAGAGGAAGAATGGCTATAGATGCCTAGAATAATAGGGTAATTGTATCAAAACCAGTATAAACATTAAATGAAAAAAAGAGCAATACTAACTTGGATATGCTATTTTCATTACCCCTTATTGCTGTTTCTGGAGGTTTCTCAGCTGTTTCTCCATTGCAATAAATTGCATCATAACATAATTTGCATGAGTGGCTTCATGGAGTCTAATAAAGTGTACAGTCATTAAAATCTCATATGGGAAATTGCATACATATTGGCTCTGGTTTTCCTCATTTTCAGAACATCCTGCACTGGCAAGGATAGAGTCAAGAGCTTTGTGGTAAAAGACACATTTTTAACCTGAGTTTAAAAAAATATGGTCTGAATCTATCAAACATAGATAAACAGAATTCAAATTAGCTAATTAAATTTGCCACCTCCCACAAGTCCAGCTGTTTATGTATCTGTCACTGCAAAGAAGACTTCACTTCTGAGCCATTCAGACAACTGGAACATGCAAATAATTAAGCCCTTCCAAATTAATAAAAACATATTGTCAAAAAAAAATTTGTATGAATCTGAATATTCTGGATTAGGGATGTGAAAGATAACAGGAAGGGATTCTGTAGGTACACTGCAAATAAAAGACAGGATAGGGACAAAGTGGACCCTCTCTGGAAGCTATCAGAACTGGCTACCCTGGATTTGGAGAAGGCTGTGGTCCTGCTTAGGTACATTCTTTTCATACAAGGGCACATGAAAAACAACAAGGTGCTTGGTGACAGCCATCATGGCTTCACTAAGGGGAAATCCTGCCTGACTAATTTTGTGGCCTTCTGTGATGGGGTATGGAACTGATGTATACGGGTAGAGCAATTGTCATCATCTACCTTGACTTGTGCAAACTGATCAACACTGTCCTGCATGACATCCTTGTCTCTGAATTGGAGAGACATCAATTTGATAGGTGGACCACTCAGGGGATAAAGAACTGGCTGGATGGCTGCATGCAAAGAGTTGTGGTCAATGGCTCAGTGTCCAGCTGGAGACCAGTAACGAGTGGGGTCCCTCAGGGATCAGTGTTGGGACTGGTGCTGTTCTTTGTGGGTGACATGGGCAGTGGGATTGTGTGTATCCTCAGCAAGTTTGCCAATGACACCAAGCTCTGTGGTTCAGTCGATATGTTGGAGTGAAGGGATGCCTTCCAGAGGGACCTTGAAACGCTTGTGAGGTGGGCTGATGCCAACCTTATGCAGTTTAACCATGCCAAGTGCAAGATCCTACACCTGGATCAGAGCAGTCCCAGGCACAGCTACAGGTTGGGCAGAGAAAAGGTTCAGAGCAGCCCTGTGGAGAAGGACATGGGGGTGTTGGTTGATGAGAATGAACATGAGCCAGCAGTTTGTGCTCACAGCCCAGAAAGCCAAGCATATCCTGGGCTGCATCGAATGGAGCACAACCAACAGGTTGAAGGAGGTGATCCTGCCCCTCTACTCTGCTCTCATGAGACCTCACTTGGAGTATTGTGGGCTTTTCTGGTGTCCTCAGCATAAAAAAGACATGGAACTGTTGGAAAAAGTGTAGAAGAGGACCACAAGGATGATCAGGGGACTGGAGCACCTCCCCTATGAAGACAGGCTAAGAAAGTCAGGGCTGTTCAGCCTGGAGAAAAGAAGGCTACCTGGAGACCAAATAGCAGCCTTCCAGTATCTGAAGGGTGCCTACAAGGATGCTGGGGAGTGACTGTTTGTTAGGGACTCTAGTGATAGGATAAGGGGTAATGGGTTAAAACTTAAACAGGGGAAGATTAGATTAGATATAAGGACAAGCTCTTTATTGTGAGGGTAGTGAGGCACTGGGATGGGTTTCTTCCTAAGTGTGTCAGAACACTCTACTATAGCTTCTATTACAAAATATTTTAAGATCTCTCTGGTGCTTGGCAGAATTCAAAGAGTTGTTTAACATTTCAGCTTATTTGATCAAGGCCAGTCGAGTATAAACATTTATCTTTTTATCTTGTGTGGAAACGTATGTTGAAATTACTGCTCCACTGCCATGGTGTTACTATGAGTGCAGTATAATTTCACTGTAAACTATAAGTGCAATCTCCCTATTGTCATGGTTTAAGCCCAGTGAGCAACCCAGAACCTTGAAGCCGCCCGCTTACTCCCCAGCTTTCTACATTCCCGCTCCCCTCCAGAGGAATGGGGAGCAGAATCGAAAGAACGTAACTTCCACGGATTGACATAACAACAGTCCAGTAACTAAGGTATAACACAAAATCATTACTGCTGCCACCAATAATAATAATGATAAGGCAAATAACAAAGGAAGAGAATACATCTGCTCACTGATCGATACCCAGCCCGACACGAGAAATGATCCAATCCTTCTGGGTAACTACCCCCAGTTTATATAGTGGGCATAACGTGCTGTGGTATGGAATATCCCTTTGGTCAGTTTGGGTCAGGTGTCCTGTATCTGCTTCCTCCCAGCTTCCCTCCTCCATGGCAGAGTGTGAGACTCAGAAAGTCCTTGGTCAAAGTAAACATTACTGAGCAACAACTAAAAGACATCAGTGCTATCAGCGCTGTTCCCAGGCTGAAAGTCAAAAACACAACACTGCACGAGGTACGAAGGAGAAAAATGACTGCTACTGCTGAACCCAGGACTCCTATAAAATGACAAAAAAAGGCAGAACTGAAAGGATCATTTACGCTACTGTCAGAACTTTTTTTTTATGCAATGATATCATGAGATAATTGCTAGTAAAAGAAGAGTAGCATGAATATTTCACCATCTGATAGTGGATTCCATCTACGATCGACTGCATTCACATCTTTTAATATGATGCCAAATATTTAACACAATACTTGATTATAATTTTCAAAGGTCCTTATGTTAATTCTATTTTTTTTTAGAAATGCCACTTATTTTAAATGGAAATCTTGTCCAATTTTATACTGTGATTCTGACATTCTACATTTTCTCTACTATTATTCGTATAAGTTGACTTATCTGATGCAACATACTGTTCTGATGCAGGAAATGTAGTTTTTCTCCACATTATACTAGATTTATATTTCTACTGTATCAGTAGTATTAGAATTATTATAGGATTCAGCTGAGAATTAGACTTTTACCCACTATGAGAAACTATATTCTTTTATGTGAATTATAATATGACTTCAGATTTTTGAAAGGATTCAGGCCACCAAATTGCAAGTGAATTGGGATTCAAGTTCCTAACACCAATCATAAAGCTTTTACAATCCTTAATCTAAATCATCATTCATAGTAGGAAATAGTGGTTAAATATATAATTTCGCGACTATAAGTTGGTAGAACACATTGTGTGGATTCTGAATAGGAGGTAAATGGTGAAGGATCTCATGTTATTTTCTGTTAGTGTGTTCTCCAAGAAATAATCATTGAGTGCTCATGCAGAATATTGGAGAAAGGATTTCTACATGACTCAGTAGGAAAGCCCAGCACTTTATATCATTAAGTTGCACTTCATTTGCATGCTATTGTCAATGACAGCTTTAAAATGTAGCTCCAATGAAGCTGCTTCCTTTTTTTCATCTTTCTCACTACTCTAGACAAAAGATTCATTGTTCTGTTCCCTGAACTGCTTTTATAACCCCATTTATTTGTTGATTATTTTCTCCACTGTAAAATCAAACTTGTTAAATATGTACTCTGGAAAAGTGTTGACACTTTCATAAAAATATCTGCCATGATTTCATACCCTTCCTCAGGGATCTGCATCATACTTTTCCAAACTTGTTTTTAAAACATTTCAACATTAGATGTCTAGGACTGGCTTTATTCACTGTATCAATTAAAAATTCTATCCAAATGTATTCAGGCTCTGCATCCAATACGTTTTTTTTTTTAAACAAACCTATCACCTGTACAAGCATTTGATGTGAAATGTCAGGAGGCTATGTTGCATAAAAGATCAAAATGTCCTTTGAGAACATAGCCTGCCAATTGATTTGTTTTGCACAGAAAATGAGGGACTTTCATAACATGCATTACATAATTGGATTGAATAATACAGAAATTGAAAAGTAATTATAAGAAATGGTCACATTTCTTACAGGGTTCAATGGCTAATAACTTCCAGTTTTCTCAGAATGAGCTCAGAAAATCGAGCGTTTCTGAATGTATCTCTATCTCCTTAGTATCATGCCCTCAGTCCCTAAGCCAACCACAATTTATGCTATAGAAACCCCAAAGCATTTCCTATCTCTAAGGAATGTGTACATTTTTCAAATTTGGTTTGTCTCTGGAATTGAACTCTTTTTCTTTACTTAGTGCTCAGCCTCCTATTGCAGGTCTTTGCCCCAATTACAAGAATTCAAGAGCCTTTATACTGTAGAAATGTACTGATCAGCCTTACAAAATCTGTATTTGTACTCCTCTCTAATTCAGAAATGCACCAAGCCTCTTCTATAAGTCCATTATTGTTCACAGAGTAAGTACTGTTCATAGAGCAGGTATTTTTGTATCTTAACTGAGCATGTGCAAATCAGCATGTTACTCCTTTTGTATTCACATATTCATCAATTTTACACATTACTTACAAGAGAGTATCTTGTCTGGATGCACCTTGTCAGCTTGCAGAAAAATGAAATAACAGTTCCCTGCAGAGATGGTTTTCTGAGTGCTTTTGAGTTTCCGCAGGAAAATAAGTGGCATTGTTGTACTTGAAGTACAGTTCATGCTGTGTTGATTTAGCAGATTAGTGTCTAGCTCTTCCCTTGCAAGGGAGTTTCAATTTTGATTGAGTCTTATAAGCTGAAGACTTTATTATAAAGGTAAATCTTACCTGTAAGGGTATAAATCTTTACTTCAGTGTTTTCTAAAAGCATAAGTGTACATTAATTTTCATTACTGTCTTTGAGCTCATTCCTCATCACATATGGTAGAGGAAGGACAGCAGGCTTTTATATAGCCCACTATGTATTTCATATTTTTGTATTTTTATATTTTTTATTTTTTGCTTCTTCCACATGTATAGCAATAGTCTAAGTTTTAAAAGCAGGAAGGTCGCACATCCACATCTACCTATCTACTTCATATGTTCTTGAATCCTTTGTAGTCAAAGGGGGAAAAACACTTTTAGCATCTAAGTGTTAATCTGATGTATTTTATAAGTCTGCTTAACAGCAAGATTATTGTAGTTACTTCACTTACTTACTAACTGTAGTTACTTACTAACCAGATCTAGTGAAAGAAAATATAGTATAAGGTGAGTTTGCTTCACTTTTGAGTAAACAAAGATGTAAGAATAATTTTAAGACCTAAACATTTACTTTCAAGTGAGTTAATTCCCAACAGAAAATTATAGGATCCTAGGCTGAATTTAGTGGAATAGATGTAGCTGTGTGTAGAAAATAGAACAGTGATGGAATTCAGGGAAATTAAGTTAACAAATGTTACCAACTATGAAGCAGATCTTTCATGCAAAACTTCAGGAAATGCTATGTGTTTAGATTTCTGCATAGCAAGCATTTCCACATCATGAAAGGCAATTGCATTAGTCACATTGTTCACAATGCAATGAAGCATGCCTATAAACATCTGCTCTGTGATAAAGCAGCACTGAATATTAATGTGGTTAATGACTTCTTGTCTTTAATAAAAATTCCAGAAGACAAACTGTGTTAAGTGTGTATGACAACAACAGTCTATTCTCATCCATGCTTTATTCCTAAAACAAAGCCACCACGATTTTTTCCTTTTGTTCTTTTTTTTTTAAGTTTTTATGTGTTAGTTTTTTATTGGTCTATAGCAAAGAAAATTAAAAAACTTTAAGCAGTATTCTACTATAGCCAAAATGAAAACTGTGTGCTACTTCCCTTTTATCTAGATGCTTTTGTCTGCCCCTGCTCCCAGTGGACCTAAGTTTTTGTTACAGAAATACAAGTGCCCACATCAACTTTTAGGTTCTGAAGTCAAAATAGTAACAGTCTGAATTTATTAACATATTTAACTCCGTACTTCATCATAACTGAAAGGCAAAATCTGTCAGAAATTTCTCACTTTTTCCTAAAAAAAGAAAAAAAAATATTTAAAATGTTTTTAACATTTGGGGTTCAAAAATGCAAGAGAGGAAGACATGAAAGAATAATTAATAGTTCATGTGGAAGATTTTAGCAGAAACTTTCAAAAGTAATTTAAAAATATTGTATACTGACTCTGGTTTTCACATATTTTTATTCCTAGTATTCCTTATATTCTGCAGAAGATCAGTCCTGCCTCCTTCTCCCTCCCACCTTTGGATTTATTTATACTGAAATTACCAGAACTTCTTTTATGGCTGGAAAGGATGCAGTGCAGGCTTCGTGTGCGTAACAATGAACTACTCAGCCCTATTACAATGAGAGTACTTTTTGGAAGGCATATTTTCCACTAAAATCATCTTTATCCCATGAGGAAGTGTGTGTTTTTTAAAATGAATGTTTGGGCGACAGTAACTGCCAAATTCTGGCCTGTAGCACTGGCACTGGGTGCCTTTTCAAGGGCACTCCTTGCTTTCTTACCAGTTCAGTGGAGAAAACCAAGCTTCTTCCAGAGAGAAAACAGCTTTTCCAGAGCTTCTCTCTCTGCATGATTCACTTGAAGAGGCCATCATCCTCTTTTTTATCAACTGCCTTCATTAGAGATCTTCAAATACATAGTCTAATATTGTCTGTAAAAACAAGGAGATGCATTTCATTCCTCCTCTCTATAAATGTCCATAATGTTGTGGATTTCTATGAATTAAAGCATGGTCTTGGATAGGGTAGGGGAGGAGGTTAGGGGAGTGATAAGTGATATTAGAGTTAGCAAAAGTTCATTATGCAGCTAACTGGATCCTTGCATTATGATTATCTATAATTAGACTGTTATGGTTCTAGCCAATCTGTACCTTCTTTTGTTTGTTTGTTTTTTATTGTAAATATCCTGGATAACAATATACAGATTATTAATTTTTCCATGACGAAGCACAAGGAATACTTTCCCAGTAGCTTCTCATTAAGGACATCAGCCCTATAAATGCACAGAGAAGATAAAAATGTTGAGTTTGATAGGATTACTTCTGTAGTCAAGACATACTAATACTCATACCAGCTACATATCAAATATCTCTGCCTTAGATTTTCCCTTTGCATCTCCTAAAGTTGACTTAATTGGGTCCATGGAGGTTCTTTAATACAGGGTAGTGTCCAGGTGATATAATGTCTGTATAAAATCCGTGTCTTTATGCAAACCTACCTTGACATATCCATTTGAAACCCCCATAAGGGACATACCAGTGACACACTGTAGCAAATATTTGACTATTGTAAAGACTCAAATGGGGACTTGTATCAGCAAATGCCGTTTGCATATTGTACAGCACTGCTGTACAAGGTTTATGAATGGGCTGAAATAAACTTGAGTAAGAAAAACAGAAACATTCTCTATTGCCTAAAAAAAGAAAAAAAAAAGAAGATTCAGTACTGAATTAATCTCAAATATCAGATTAAAGATATTGTGTTTTGCATGAATTAGAGAATTTATTATAATCCTGCAGCTGTAATCCTGTAAAATATATGATTCCTTTTTAGAGGATATTTGCAACAAAAGATTGACATTCACTTGTTTGATGTACACAGCGTTTTCAAAAGCCATGGTTCAACTACTAGTATCTCCTCCTAGACATTCCTTGAGAAAATAGTCTTATTTCTGCTTCACAATTCATTATATAAGAGAAACTTCCTTAGCATTCTCTCTGATGTCAGAGACTGATAAGGTGTTGGAGTCTGTGAAACACAGAATCATAGAATCACAGAATAGTTAGGGGTGGAAAGGAACACCAAGTTCCAACCCCCCCGCCATGGGCAGGGACAGCTCCCACTAAACCGTGCCAGCAAGGCTATGTCCAACCTGGCTTTGAACACCGCAGTGGTGGAGCATTCATAACTTCTCTGGGCAACACATTCCAGTGCCTCACCATCCGCACAGTAAAGAACTTCCTCCTTCTATCCAATCTAAACTTCCTCTGTTTAAGTTTGAACCTATTACCCCTTGTCCTATCACTACAGTCCCTCATGAAGAGTCCCTCCCTAGCATCCCTATAGGCCCCCTTCAGATGCTGGAAGGCTGCTATGAGGTCTTCATGCAGCCTTCTCTTCTCCAGGCTGAACAGCCCCCACTTTCTCAGCCTATCTTCATACAGGCCTATACATGCCCCAGTCCAGACTTTTTTAGAAGGAAAAGGTGCTTTTCTACTGATTTTCAGTTTGGAATTCTAAATTTTTCTGAATATAATTTAAAGGCAGCTGTATAGTATAAATATAGAGCAGAAAGATTTTAGGCACAGCCACTACCTTATCAATGAGGTTCCTAAAGTACCAAATGTGAAACTGAATTTTGCACAAAGGGACAATAACACAGGCGGCAATTTTATTGAATGAAAGAAGGTATTTGGAGAATATTTAATTTGCTGAGATAAGTCTTACATAAACTGCAGGAGGAACTATTTTCTTTCAGAAAAATCTCAAGTGTTCTATTCTACCTAAAAAGGAAGCAAATTAAACAACTTACTCTAGCTTTGCTTACTGAGCACTGGAAGATTCATGTAGATGTTAAACTGTACATGAACAAATAAGGAAGAAAATGTGCAGATGTGACAAGCCTTCTCTCTCACAGCTTTTCAAATCAGTCAGAAAATTGCCTCTGTTTCTGGCACTAGAAGTGCAACAGTAATTGCTTACTAAAGGGTTGTGCAGTTTTTATTGTTTAACCAAGCTCAGAATCACAGTCAGTTCATTACAGTATATATGTCAGTCCAGTGATGTAGAAAACTATGATAACAACATGAAAGGGTCAGATACTAAGTAAAATCTAGAGGGATGTGGGCTGTGAAGTCTGAGTGAGAAATGAATCTTGGTCTTCTGAGAAATGAGAAAGGAGACACTGACATTGGTATGTTTCATCCTCTGATCTAGCCACAGCAGATTGCATTGGCAGTAGCTGTAGAGAAGTCAGACTCAAAAATAGTAATTTTCAAGGAAAGAGTTGCTTAAGAATTGCTAAGAAACCACCTTATAAGTAATAAAGTAAAATTTCAATACTTAACACTGATAGGGACAGACTCTGTCTTCTACATTTCAAAAATATTGAGTTCTCCATCTAGCTGGGAATTGTTGGGGACAGTACTAAGAAAATGCAGTTAGTCATTTGCTGAAGTACTTTGGCAGTTTGCCTGCATTGTGTGTCTTCTTCACTTTTGCAATCTATTGCAACATACTGCAAGTAAAAATTCAATCAGGCTCTTCAGTTAAATTAAAAGGAAGATTCACCTGGATGTTGGCATTGAATAGATTTCATCGTAACAGTAAAGAGATTCTGATATTCTGTCTTCACATACAACATATACGTTACTGTGCCTCCACTGTTCGTTTTGTTCGTAAAAGTAAGGGATGAGGAACTAAAGTAAACCTGTGAGTAGTAAAAATGTGAGATTTGGTGATGTAAGTCAGAATTCAGTCACAGAGTTGAAAGCAGGTCTGAGATTTTTCATAGTTTTTTATCTACATTTATACAGGCAATTCCACTGTTTCTCAAATCTAATCTCCTCAATCCCTTTTAAATAGCAATACAGTGCTGTCTTTCTGGTGGCCCTCAGAATTTTCCACCTTGTCTTTCTTTCAGGAAAGCTATTCAAGCAACAAACTTACACATCTTACCTGCATCAGAGCACCAGGTTTCTGCTGCTGTGATATTGCACAGATGCAGTAGGCATCTACTGTTGGGTAAAAAGCCTTTTTTTTTCCTAACACCTACTGCAGTCAGTCTGCCAAATCTTATCAGAATCGGTAATGAGTTTACCCACAGTAGGCAGAGATATTTGGTTCCTGTCACTGCACAGACTGGGGAGAAAGGATTGTCTTAAGGGGAGTAAGAGTGGAAAGAGCTGTTTCTGTGAGACCCATTTAAGTGCAGCTTGTGTGGTAACTTAGGCCCCATCTTCAAGGATTCTTAGATGAAATATATAATGTAAATACAAATGAGTCTTTACACAAACAAAAAATATCCAGGAATTGGGTTGCTGAACATCTAAGTAATTAGAACATAACATCCACATATGCGCTACTGCTGCAAGGTAGCATTCAAAATTTTGGCCTCATTTTCATTTTAAAAGTGCCAAAGCAAACTATTAAAAACAAACAAACAAACAAACAAAAAACCCCCAAAAACTCAAAGAAACCCCAAACCACATATATCTTCCAGCTTTAAGTGCAGATTATGCAGATTTTTTTTATAATTAATTGATCCTTGTTAAAAATAAACTCATTAGATGATTTAAAATTTTTGAACTTTGAAATGAAGTCTGCATAAAGCCTGTGTATTTCTCATTCTTTCTCTAGTTTACCCTCATTTTCTTTCATTTAATCTGTTAGATGATGTAAAATGGAAGTGTATTTTTACTTTTTGATGAAAAAATAATCATTATTTTTCAGTCAGCACTTTTTACAGCTGAATCACATCATATGCAAAAGCTGAAGTTCCCATAGTAGCATTAACATACCTACAAGTGATATTAGAACCTTGACAGTACCAAACAGTATTGTATATTTATGTATTCAGGTTTGTTTTTCATTTTAATCTGGTTTTAGTATTCTTGTATTATTTGCCATCTGAGTTACATTAGTTGCTATGAAACTAATGTTGCAGATAAGCATGAACAGTACTGATACTCACAAGTATAGTGTAAAATCAGATTTCCTGAAATCTGAAAGGTGTCTTTGGAATGTGAACAATCTCTGAAAACCAAAATATAATTGAGCACCTACTCACCCCCTTCACACACACACCCTTATAATCAGTAGTTATCACCGTGTAACATAGACCAGAACAACTATTTTAGCTAAAAATAAAATAGATTAAGCAATGCACATTTTAGCAAAGTTTCAGCATGATATGCTGTTCAGTGAGCATAACAAAACATCTGTAGCAAGAAACTGGTCTACAGAGGATCTGAGCTTCTAGAGACAATAATTTGAAGATGCTGCTACAATTTATGTAAAGAAATGTGAATTAAAAATAATCACACATTCAACACTAGATGCCCTAGGTTTCATCAGTGATGATGATTAATGATAATCATAATAAGGGATATTTACAATATGAAGTTTAATATATGTTTGATTGATAGACTCTGCAAAAAGGAAGGACTTGAGACGATTCATAGCCCAAAAAAGGACTTTCTCTTAAAATTTAACAATTTTTGGAACTTGTGTTTTATAGAATGAGGAAAAGGAAACATCTCAGTGTTAAGAATGTTTGTGCGGGGCTATTAATGTCAGCTTTAGAGGTGTGAGAAGGAAGACTTGAATCACTTGTTTCCTTACCTGCCTTTCGGGTTGTTGCTTCAAGAGAAGCACTGAAATCATAGAACTACATGAGAGTCAGCTTTGAATGAGACCTCTGCAAATCAGTTGACCTAGCTTTCTGTCCAAAATAAGGACTTCGGTGAGATTATCCATGACTTCATCAAGCCTAGTCTTAGACACTTCCAATGAGGGAAATTCCACCACTTCTCCAGGCATTTTTTCTCAACATTTATTGCCCTCAAGGTCTGGTGGATTTTTTTTTTTGTTCTTTTTGTGTTTTGTTGGTTGTTTTTTTTTTTTTTTGTTTGTTTGTTTATTTTTTGTTTGGTTTTAGTTTTGCTTTTGCTGCTTAGGTTTTTTTAGCTACATATAATTCAGTCACTTTAGGCATTCCCCCTGAAGTGACTTCTTGTCTGTTGCTTCTTGTCCTGTCACTGTACACCTTATGAAATGTGTAGCTCCATTTCTTCCTTAACTTTATTTTAGGTCCTGGCAGTCTATAACTAAATCTCCCATAAGCTTTCTCCTTTTTATAGTGAACAAATCCAGTTCCTTCAAACTTTCTTTGCATCTTAAATACTCTTCAGCAGCTCACCTTGGAACATTGCCAAATGCCACACTATTTAAGGTGTGGCACAAGAGGTACCAGAGTGGAATATTCACATGGTTTGAAGTACTGATGCAGCCCAGGCCATGAGTTCTTCATTGTCTCAGTGTCTTCAACATTGCTACGCCAAATCAGGTCTAACTCAGCATGTACTGCTGTTGATGATTAGTCTGTCCTAGATGCAGGACTTTGCATAGCCTTGTGTTGAACCTCATGGAGTTTTTGTTGGCCTATTCCTCCATTTTTAACTTCTGCCCTATCTCTCTCCTCATGTTGGTGTTACTTGCAAATGAGATGATAGTGCAGTCAATATCTTGCCAAGACCTTATTTGTGAACAACAGAGCCAGAGGAATACAAGCCCTAACAACTGGCACACCCAGTGACAGCACCATGAAGTATTCCCAGACACACTCCAGAAATATGCTAGATTTGCTGTTGCCCTTGTTTAAACCTATATGGCAACCAAGTAACATGCAGCCACTTGCTCACTTCCCCTTTTCCCCCAAAAACCTTCCTGGGCAGGATGAGGAGAAGAAAAGGAAGAATGTAAAACCTGTGGATTGTAGTTCAATGGGGCCTCAAAAATACTGAATAGAGGGGAAGGATTACTACCTTGGACTTCCTGGCAATGCTTCTCCTAATGCGGACCACAATACCATTAGCCTTCGTTGCCACAAGGGCGCACTGCTGGCTCATGTTCAACTTTTTGTCCAACAGTTCCCCCAGGGTCTTTTCTGACAAGCTGCTTTCCAGTCAGGCAACCTCTAATATATGGTGGTGCATGGGATTATCCTTCCCTAAGTGTAGGACTTTCCATTTCCTCTTGTTGAATTGCATGGGGTTCCTCTCAGCCCATTTCTCCAACCTGCTCATCATGGAGCTTTACATGGACATCTGGATCCTCACTTTTAGATACAATTCCCAAGGAAGCCTTGTTTAAAAGTCACTTTAACTAAGTTAGCTAACTTAGATGGTGTCTCATGGTCATTCCAGCTGATGCTTGGCTGGTAGTCAAGGGCTGAACTGCCCTATACATCTGTTTGTCTCTACACTCCTTTATCTGACTGTCAGGATGAAGCAGAAAATAACCTGACTCTCTCATCCATTCCTTTGAGCTCCCAGAACTCTGTAGTCCTACTTGACATTTTCTTTTCCAGGTCGCATTTCATAGTATCATTTATGTCTATGTAGAAAAGGACTGACAGGTAGAATTCCATGACCTTGATGAGTCTAGGCAGTATCTCCATGACATCCTGGACTTCTAGCATTGTTACCCCATTCCTGCCTGCTGCTCACAGTAACAGATATGTAAAAATTCTAGTGCTGTCCATAAAGTTTATCAACTTAAAGATGGCTAAAGCAAAAGATGTTTAAACTCTATTCTGAGGTTAACAGCATTAACTACCGAGAACTGTTATTAAATAAAGCAAAACACATGGAAAAAATCTTCCAAAGGGACAGGACACTGGACCCAAACTAGCCAGAAGGGTATTCCATACCACAGCACATCATGATCAATACATAAACTGGGGAGAGTTGGCCAGGAGGCACCAATCACTGCTTGGGTCAGGCTGGGTATTGGTCAGTGAGTGGTGAGCAATTGTATTGTTTATTGTTTTTTGCTCCCTTCCCCCTTTTATCTCTCTCTGGTTGTTATTTCGCTTTTATTAGTAGTATTAGTTTTACATTATACTTTATTTTAGTGATCGGACTATTCTTATCTAAACCTGCGAGTTTTACATTCCTTTGATTCTCCTCCCCATCCTGCCCAGGGAAGGAGAAAGAAGGCGTATGTGAGCAAGCAGCTGTGTGGTGCTTCTTTCTTGCTGGCTGGGTTTAGACCACAACAGACATGTAGCTTGTAAGACCATATGTATATTTAGTAAACCTATCTTATTATTTTAATTATAAATGGCAATTAATGTCTTATGTCTTGAAATAGATTTAATTAAACAGAAAAAGTAACTTATCCCCTTCATAGCTATAGTACTGAAGGCTCTCCTGTTAACCTGTTATTCCACTGTAGATTGGAAGCAGAGTGCATGAACCTTGGAATATGTAATTTTGTGATTGTTGCTGTGGGGCATGAGGTTCCTGTGTGCCTGGTTCTGTGAATGACTTTTCTTCCCATCTTCAAGCCTTGTTTTTGGTATTCCTGTTTGTCTGTGCTTCAAGACCTGAGCTGTTGTACCTTCGGAGCTCCTGGTAGTATCTCATTAATTTCCTATTCAGCTTCTCATATGCAGCATAACCTATTGACCTCTTTCTGCATCTCTTTCACCCAATAGCTCAGATAGCATCCTCTCATGTATTTTATGTCTACAACACGACAGAGCTTTCTCACATTTTTATGTCCTGCATCATTTCCTAATATAGGCTTATAAAACAAATTATAAAACTAAAAAGGACCGAAATATAATGGTCCTGACACATGAATAATCCAGATTTTCACTCTAACAAATCTATTTAGCTGCCACATACCAGTCACGTAGTGTATGTAAGCTTCATACATAAAGTTCTGCCAACACAGAAATGTTGTGTTTAAGCACAGCAAGAGGTAACAGATCACAGAAACTATCCACAGATTTTTTTGTTGGGGGATTCAAATGTGATTTGTTTCACTTGAACTGCTCAATTCAGTAGGTACTGTATGAGTTCTGCTAAAATCAAAAGTAGAATTTGAGATCACAAATCATACAAATCATCTTCACAGAGTTAGCAGATACGATACTGAGTCTATAGAGGTCTGTATTCTTCTAGAACAGCAGCTCAAGGCCAGGCATAATATCAGGACTTCTGAGGTGTCACTTGATATTCCATAGTATTGAAGGAAGACCACAGCAAAGGGTGCAGTAGTCAGCATAGTTAATGAAGTCTATCCCTCTTGTTGTAAAATGCTACATGTAGTAGCTCAGATTGTAGACTTTTAAAGTTAAAACAAGTTTAATACTACCTAGTCTGTGTTCTGCTCTGCTCTGGGGCTGATTATTATGGACACTGGCAAAAAAAAGATCCTAAAAGCACATATACTAGAAGCAAATGGGTTTTCCGTACGCACACAAGAAATCTGTCAGGGATTTAAAATTTGTATCCAATTCTGTTGTTCAGAGCCTGGTTCTTCAATCCTAACCCTTTTCTTCTGATTATGTTACTTATGGATAACCATAAGATTATCATAATACGCTACAATATTATGACTACATCAACCTTAACATTTAAATTTTAATGTCATAAAGAAGAGATTATATTTTTATGTATGTAAAACATGATGTCATGGGTTCAGCAGCAGCAGTCATTTTTCTCCTTTAAGTAGTAGCTGGTGCAGCATTGTGTTGTTGGTTTTCGGCTTGGGAACAGTGCTGGTAGCACCAGTGTTTATAATTATGGCTTAGAATGTTTAGGCTGGCAGAGGATTTTCTGAGTTTCATGCTCTGCCAGGGAGGAGGGGAGCTGGGAAGAAGCTGGGCGGAAGCAGAGACAGGGCACCTGAC
>JASSUY010040068.1:0-56442 GCA_032466535.1 Forpus xanthops | reverse complement strand
ATAAACAAAAAAGCACACCCCAAATCCACAACAGCTGACTTTTTTAGTGGATGCAGTGCATGTGTGCAGCATGTGCATGTAATTGTAAGTGCAAAAGGATTCTATTATTTAAAATGGGAACCAAAGAACTTAAAATCAGAAAAATAAAAAAAAAAAATGAGGTTCGCTCATTATTCTGTGGTCCTCTGTATGTAATGGTGATAGCATATAATAAATGATGAAACAGTAAAGTTCTTATCTAAGGCATAATATACATGGAATAAGACTAATGTAATGTTGTACTAAAAAAGAACAGCCATGTATTTCCTGGTCTTTATATGCATTACATTCCACCTTTTCATCTTGCACTTAGTCTCATTTTGTTCTTAGTTTCTTTGCATTTAATTTTCTTGGCACTTTTAAGGAAATTGGAAACATGAAAGGTGAAATAGCTGCAACAGTTTACCACAGAAGCAACATAACAGCTAATTTCTGTGAATGAAATTTACTCATTAGAGAAAATTTAGAAAATTAGAGAAATTTCCTCAAAGAGGAAGATTATTTACAGTCATGTACTGTGGACATTTAGGGGTTAAAAACATCTAGAAAACATAAGCAAAAGTGACAGACCTAAGCCTTGAAGATTCAGGTTAAATTAAAAAAAAGTACTATATAAAAATAAAATAGGCATGCTCCCGTATGAAGATAAGAGAGTTGGGGCTGTTCAGCCTGGAAAATAGAAGGCTGTGTGGAGATCTCATAGCAGCCTTCCAGTATCTGAAGGGGGCCTATTAAGGATGTTGGGGAAGGTCTCTTCATGAGGGACTGTACTGAGAGGACAAGGGGTAACGGGTTCAAAGTTAAACAGGAGAAGTTTAGATTGGATCTGAGGAAAAAATTCTTTCCTGTAAGGGTGGTGAGGCACTGGAATGGGTTGCCCAGGGAAGTCGTGAATGCTCCATTGGTAGCGGTGTTCAAGGCCGGGTTGGACAGAGCCTTGGGTGGCATAATTTAGTGTGAGGTGTCCCTACCCATGGCAGGGGGTTGGGACTAGATGATCTTAAGGTCCTTTCCAACCTTAACTGTTCTATGATTCTATGCTTTATTTTCAGGTCTTATCAAATACATATCAAAGATTTATTATACAAGCTATTTGCATTATTAAATTTTTGTGACATTTTATAAGAAAAATATGGGATTTGATCATATATAGGGTTTGAAATAGTTATAACTTACATAAACACTGAACTGATTTTTTTTTTATAATACCAGATTGCTTTGCACCTCATCTGAGATTTACAGACTAAAATGAATGTATAGTCCCTAAATCTACAGTTTTCAATAAGTCCAAACATTTCAACACCAGAGTCTAAAACCACTATAAATATCTAAAGAATGTTTTAAGAAAATTAAATAATGCCATATAGACACCACGCTTTATTCTACACCATACTGTTTATACTTAAGAAAAGCTAATACTGAGGAGAAAAAGTAAAGTAAAATCAAAACAGCCACTACAGTCATGTGAACTTTCTCAAATTTCAAATGAAATGTTAAAAAATTGAAGGAAGTAAAACATTTCAGGAAATATTTTCAGTATTTTGGGGTGACTTTCCAGTCCTGCACAGCAGTCATTTTTGCAATGTTTGAAATTCCAGTTCAACAGTTAATACTGACTATGGGGCTTAGATTATATGTTTTTATTACCATATATTTTGCATGGCTATATTATTGGAGAATGATAAAGTAAAAGCTATGTGCAGAATTCAAACACATGGCAGTACATATTTTTTTGGCCTTTGCACTTTGCTTCACCATCATTCTTGACACTATTTTAGGAATTGACTGAATTTAACTTATAGCAACTGTGCTACTTGTCCTAATTTGTAATGCATTACAGACACATTAACTATGCTGATTGCAAGTACTGAGTTTATGAAAGTAGATAGCCAAGCAGAGTCAAGAAATCTGATAAATGTTTTTTGAACTCAGTCATTATTTGGTACTAAAATTCTTACTATAAATTAATATGATAGCATGTTTTATTTTCCCTAATGCTAGCAGATCTGTTATTTCTTTCATTGCAAAACTATGATGAACTAATATGTGATTTTGGCTTAAAAAAAAAAAAAAAAAAGTAAGCATCCTTTACAGCTAAAAGATGTTTCGTATTTCTCCTCTTAAATTTTCATGTCCAAAATCTTATTGCTAGAACAACATATAATAACATAAGAATTTGAGTTCAGCTGAATGATGTATAGTGGGAATGACTTCTATATTAAACCAAGATAATGTGTAAATGTCTTTGAGAAGATATTTATCAACAGACAACGTTTAAAGAGCATGCTCACTGTGGTCTAAATAGGCATGTTGAAATCACCAGAATTTAATGTGACAGAGCTGGAAAGCTGAATACAAGATATCCCTTACCTTGTGAGTGTATTTATAATAAAAATCCCTTTTTTTTATTAATTGATCAGCCAAAGCTGTAAGGAAGTTTGTGATGATATGAATATTCATGGTAAGAATAAATCAGTGTCATTGGCAGAGCAGCTCAATATCTGTGCAAAATTGTGCAGTTTATTAAGTCTTTGAAAAAAAAATTTTTCTCTTCTTATGACTTGTCAGTTTTAGTATACCATGAGTTAGCTAAACTAATAAGATAGATTAGAAGTGACTTTGTAAATTCTTTAACATTTAGCAATATAGAGTTGTTTTCAACCTTTGAAAATGTGAAAAACAAAACCATCCTAAAAACAAAAATCCAAATCAGTTCTTAACATAGTAAAGAATATTTCCTTCCTAAATCTGTTTCCTAGGTAACTACTAAATCACCACAGAAGTAACTTACAGTATAGAATGAAATAATAACTTGCAGCATCTCCATGTTAGAATTTCTGACAAAGATTCTGCACCAAGGGTAGTACCCTGTAATATGCACAGAGCACTGACACTTGAAAATGACTTTCTTATGCCTTAGGATTTCTTTTTGTCTTTATTCATTTTGGTGTATATTATTTTCATCATAAATTATTTTTATAATTTTCAAATTGTTATGCAGGAGGAGAGACATACTGAAGTTGTGCTCCTATCACATTACAACATAGTTTCAAATTTAGAGAATGTGCTTTACTTGTTGATTTGAAAAGAATCATAAAAAGAAAATAAAACAAAAAAGAAAAAATAGAAAAGGTGGAGAAAGTTTTGATTTCATGAATGGAAAGTAGAGTAATCATTGGATTCATCTCACCTTCCTTTGACCATATAAAATTTATGTGTTTGTGAATACTTCTGGATGAGCTTAAAAAGAAACAAACAAGCAAATAAACAGAAACTGGGGTGATCTCCACAAGTTTAGTGTAGGAGAGTTAAAAGCAGCAAATTGGTACTGCATATATGCGCTCTTGCTGTGATACATACCATGCAAGAGAAAGAATATTAGCAGAAAGGAAGCCTAGGAATTTAAGTCACTTAAATTGCTACTGATTCCATAAAGCAAGACATATATTTTGTATAACTCACTACTGAAAAAAAGGGTTTTGGAAGCTGAAGGACAGGTAATTCTCACAGATTACTTAACATCTCCATGCCTAAGCTTCTCATCTTCTAGTTCAGAATTCTTACTTCAGTGAATCATTTGAAATTTATGAAAAAAAGCCCCACTTTACTGCAGGGGTTTTTCAGTTCAGTAATATGAAGTGAAACCTGTATTGTTGCTGGTCAATAGTTTTCTGATTGCAGTTCTAGGAAACAAAGCCACCTGACTGTAACATAAATGATTGGTGAGTCTGGTTCAATCTGAGACTAAGGCAATTTGGAGCAATTCTGCCCTCAGTTGGGTTCAGTTTTTACTGATTCCGTTATTAATGGTACCTTGAACCTGGATGAAGAGAGTACTTGCTATCAGAAATACATTAATATAGTCACATATATTAAAAAGCAGAGAAAAAAAGTATTATTTGTTCTTAGGATTTGTCAGTAGTAGTTTCACCAAGATTTAGTGCTGGTAGTCCATCCTGAAACATGCTGAGCACACAGGCTATGAACTGGAAGAACATTTTACCCAATTTAATGTGCTGAGCAAAAAACTGAGAGTTTAATGCAGGTGATTGGCTGAAATGTTCAGCACTAACAATTTCAATTAACTGCACTTGTCAAGGTTGGTGCAGATGGAAATTTTGCAGGCCAAAGCTGTGTTAAGAAATAGCTGAGATATAAAACCTAGTGAGATTTTTGTTTGGGTTTTCGATTATTAATTTTTAGATCCATGCGCAGTCAAGCAGTAGTTTTGCTTTCTAGTTTTGGCTTGAGAAACTGGAAGAATCATGGCATTCATGCAATTGGATGAAGTCTTTACACCCTTGAGTATGGATTTATGTTTTATTGTGTTATGATGAGAGCTGTGTGATAATATTTACATTCATAGCAAAGCCACCACATTTCTTGGCTTTCCTCCAGTTCCACTTGAGCACAAGCATTTCTGGAATGTTGCCAGACATATTTTTGTGCTCGTTCTCAGTCACTGAAAGCAGTTTTTGCAGTCTCTGTTTTTTTTGAAGTCTTTTGTCCCATTAAAGATGACTGCCATTAGCTTGGGTGGAATCATACAACACACAAGCATCTCAGAAGTGAAAGGAAGATGGGACTGGAGTCCTCATGTCTTGTGACTGACAGGTACATTTGCACATCTTCCTAATTTTCTATTTGGACTGATGCTTTAAGAAAAATTCAGGGGTTGCTTTTTTGTGTTTTATTTTGCTAGTAATTGGCAGCATTACAGCATTTACCAATTCATTTGCTTTGGACAACCTGTCCCAAAAAGCCTGCTCAAAAGTGCAGAGGAAGAGACGTCTTTCTTTGATAACAGCTAAGCTAGATTGCAGCTAATCCTGTGGGGTCAGTTCCTTACCATGCTGACACTGTGCATGAGTTCTGTAGTTTCTTTCAGGCATAGTGAGCGGGCTTTGCAAAATTCCATCCTATATTTTCCTGTGCCTAAATAAGGTAGGGAGAAAGTGGAAAGAAACAGTCTTGTCCCGATTTACCATGCGCTGACCACTGAGCAACTGATTTTGCTGAGCAACAAGTACTTTTTGCAGTGGCTGATGGGTTCTTCTTTTCAGTGTCCTTAAATAAAACACCTTTTGAGAACTGTTTTCAGGAGAACACTTAGATGCAGTGTCTTTTTTTGTTTGCTTGTTTGTTTGCTTGTTTACTGGTTTGGTTTTAATTACTTGAATGCCTTCTCAATGCTTTGCATATGTAAGGTGTAAAAGAAATTTGTCCCTGCTTAAAAGCATACACTTTACTTCAGGTGCAGGTGAGAAAATTGAACACTCCTGAACTTACAGTACCTGATGGAGGACAGAAGAGAAAACGCTGCTTTTCTGAAGCACACTATAACAAATTTGAAAGGACTTTCTGTCTCCATTTTCAAGAAGATTATAATGAGCAGACATTTCCTGAATAATTGCATGTCATCTACTTTCATAAAGTTATATCTGTTGTATGCTAGACCTAGCAATTAAATAATTGGATTTAGAAATCTAGAGCTTTATTACACCAAAAAGAATAAAAGATACAGCACTCAGTAATAAAGTGAAATAAATTTCAAGAACTATAATACAGATCCAAAGATTTTAACTTATCAAAGTGAGATGATTATGTAGAAATGTTGTTCTAGATTGCCAAGATTTCTTCCATATTTGTCATGTCCTTGACATGTGTTGCCACTCACAATATTCTCTGGCAGATTCTACTGTTTCTGCTTTCACTATTCTTTAAGTGATCAGTGCTGACAAAAGCAGGGAGCCTCAGATGTACTCTAAGATATCACAATGCATCCTTGGATAATACTGTTCTTTTCAGTAGAAGGCTGTACATACCTTTTCATGATTCCCCAGATACAGAAGAATTAAATCTGGGGAGGAATTTTTCAAGTAGAAACAGAAATGCTTTTTAGAAATATTTCACCTGGAAGACATCAATGTTGCAACAAAAAATAAACAAATCAAACCAACTTACAACAATAACAACAACTAAATAGCCAACAAACACTTGGATTTAGAAAATTCAACAAATGAAACTAAACAGACAAAAAAGCCCACCACTTTTCAGAAAAATGTTCCTAAGTGAAAATATAGTTTCTGATTTCTTATTCAAAAAAAAACCCTCACACTAAAGAATGGATATTTGGACTGAAAATAAGTCTTGCAGCATAGAAAATCAAGGTTTTTGCTCCTCTTGAGATTGTCTTGGAATGGCAGGGTTAATCTGGATCCTCCATGCCAGTAATTGCTCATTGCCACTTTGTTTGTCATGGTTTAACCAAGGAGTGGCATCTCAGCCCCACACAGCCACCCACTAACACTTTCCTGCTGGGATGAGAGAAAGAAAGTTATGGGCTAGAATAAAGACAATTTAATAGATAAAGCAAAATCAAGCAAAGCAAAATAAGGAATTAATTCACTGCTTCTCATGGGCAGACAAGTATTCAGCCATGTTTAGGAGAGCGGGGTCCATGATGCATAAGGGTGACTCTAGGAAGACAAACACCATAATTTCAAATGTCCCCTCCTTTTTTTTAATTCCCTCAGCTTTCATGTTCTGAGCATGAGGCCATATGGTGTGGGATATCCCTTGGGTAAGTTGGGGTCAGCTTTCCTATCTGTGTCCCTTTCAAATCTCTCATGCTTCCTCAGTCTACTTGATATGGGGTGGTGTGAGAGGCAGAAAAGGCCTTGGATCTGTGCGAGAACTGCTCAGCAGTAACTAAAACATTGGTCTGTTACAATCTTGTTTGCAGCACAAATCCAAAACTTACCCACATACAAGCTACTATGCAGAAAATTAACTCTATCCTAGCCCAAACCAACTGTGGGTTAAAGATCAAATCAACAACATGATGATAAAAATCTTATGGAATAAACATCCCTAGAAAATTTACTATATTAACTAAAGTGGAAAGATTATATGTGGAACTAGAGGTTGCACATGTCATACAACATCCCATAGGTGGACTAGGCTTAATGTGTTCTCTTTGTTAAGCTTTGAATTATTGATTACTAATGTCAAGTGGGAAATGATACTTTTGATTCATCATATGTTTTTCTTAAAATGCAAGCTACTCAAAATACTAGAAACAGTTCTAGTTTTGCATAGCCTATTTTTTAAGTTTGTTAACATAATGGCTGATTATAATATTTTTTAATCTCTACGCCTTCTTTCTATAATGTATGTACACACCAGAGATCAAATACTGCTATTTAAATTACATATAGAAGAACAAAATGTTAAAAAGAAAACAGATGTTAAGTTTGAAAGAATTGCCTTTTACTCATATTTTCTATGTGTACCTTGAACATCACTTTTCATTCCAAAGGTAATGCACAATGAACAACTTTTACCAGATTAAATTACACTTTCAGTGTCATGGCAGTATTAGTGGAAACTTGTCTTGACTTGAATTAAGACTTTAAAAATATTTTTGCTAATATTTCACTATAAAAACTATTAAAATAATGAAAAAATACTACCAGTTTTTTGGATATATAATGAAAAAATACTACCAGCTTTGGAAAATTTGAATCTTGAAAATAACAGGTTTTGCTTTTTTTTTAAAAAAAAAATTGTGTTTGTGAAATTTTTCAATTTTTTTTTTTCCTTTACAACATTTTAAATCTAGTTCCATTCCAAAATTCCGTTCAGTTTTGAGAGGAACTGGACTTTCTGCAGGTTGATAAAATGGTCAGGCAGTTTTCACAGCTTGAATCTGCTCTAATTCAGTACAGTGACACTGGTCAAAATGAATCAGACATGTGCTTAGAAGATTCGTTCATTTTTCCAGGTCTTTGCTTTTTCTTGTTTTCTGTAACACTGGTATGTGCTAGCACCAAGTGTAATTAATTAATAATATTCCTTTCTGATTATCAGGATGAAAATATGCCCTAAAGAATTTTTGCCATTATTTTCCACTTTCCTTCCCCCCAACCAGGTACAGTGAACTGCATTAAAAAAAAAAAAAAAAAAAAAAAAAAAAAAAAAAAAAAAAAAAAAAAAAAAGAAAAAGGTCACTTTTTTCCTCATTAATTTTCAAATAATTTTAACATCATATATACTGAGAACATAGGAAAAATGTCAAATCAGTCAGTAGATGCCAAATGATGCCCCCCTCACCCCCAGCCCATATGTTAGTAAGCTGTACAGATTGTGATTAAATAAAGAGCAGAGTCCTACTGTAAACAGGCAAAGCTGTGAGCTTAGTTTTGTTGAATCATCACAACTTATGTGCTCCTGATTTTTCATACATACCTTCTCACTTCCTGTCTATTAAACATTGAATCACCTGAAGGCAAACTGCTTGTGGGGTTATATGGCCAAGTAACTATCCTCTACAGGCTGTTGTAATAGCACAAGTATAAGGGGAGGGGGAGACTTCCTTCTCACTCTTCGCAGTTATGTGTAGAAGCTTGTTAAGGAATTAGCCAATTATTTCACATGTTCTCATATTTTCTTTTGAAGACTTCCTTAATACCAAGTTTTGTCCTTAAGTGATGTGCATTGCACATTTTCAGCTCAGGTATTAAATTTTTAAGTGCTCATTAGAGACATTTTCTTAACACAGTGAATTTATATCTTGACATCCACTTATATGAAGCACATGTGGCCACTGATGATCCTGTGGTAGAATAATTATTCCACATTTAACAACTTCTATAACCTTGCATTCAGCAATTCAAGGCAAGGCTATTTTTATGCAATTCAGTCTTTTGCAAGAGTTAGCATGTTATATAAGATTATTATAGTTCAATAAGCTACAGAGCACCACAGGCCAGCTAAAACATACCAGAGAGTGAAAAAAATATGCTAAATGGGATCAACAAAATGGTCAATCCACTCTCATATTCATTATGATAAATTTGAGAAAGAGCCTTTGAAATCCTGAAAAGATCTTTTATATTCTTTTCCTCCTACAAGAAAGCTTAGCTGGCAGCTTTAGTAACTCATTAGTTTTACTATCCATTGGCATGCCATATGAGTAATTTTTAAGCAGTTCTCACCACCAAAACTGGCAGAAATCTCTAAGTTAAAACTAGTAACGTGATCATATTGAACTACAGAGGTATACTCCAGAGTTTATCATGGCTTCTAAAAAAACCATATTGACAAAAAGTCCATAATAAACTGGAATAACTGAATTTATATTTTAAAAGAAATCAAAACTGGGTAATAATCCTGTCTAATATGTTTGATAGGACATTTCATGGAAGATCTGAACATGAAGACGTGATTGACCACTGCCTAGAGAAAGTTATTGTCTAAAACAGAAAATAATGCGTTAATCTGCAAAACCTTTTGGTATATTTCTAAAAGAATCAAGGACAGGACTCTGGGCCACCAGTGTTACTGTGAAACCTCACACACATGAATGTTTCATGCACAGTCTTTTACTCTGCCCATTCTGACTACTGCGTTTTCAAAGCTTAAACTGATATCTCAATTCACTGAACTTTCATCTATGTGAAAGCAAAAGCTAACAGGAAAGCTTAGCTTTTTCAATGAGATTGTGATCTTATTCTGTATATTTACCATGCAAATTCACCCTGAGCTGTTCTGCCAAATATAAAAGATAAATACAACTTTACAGAGGAAATTATCTAATGTGCAGGCTTTTGAGCAAGAAATATGGCTTAACAAATGCTGGAAGGGCTTGAAAAAGAGGCAGAAATAGAAGGAGCTTGAGACTGCAGAAAACAGCAAGTAAAATGGCAGCATAAACATTATTTACAGTAATAGAAATCTTCGGTGTCCATCTCCAGAATGCCCATCTCAAGATGCATCTACTTGTGAAATGCAGGATGAAAGTTTAAACTGTTCCTTAGTATCAGCAAGACTGCAGGGCAGAGAAAAAAAAAATACCACCAGGAAGTGCACAGCCTCACCACAGCTACTCTTAGGGTTTCCTGTCCCCATGGTCTGCAGTTGCCAAGTGTCAGCAGCAATATCCTCCTGTTCACATCTCCCAGACTTTCTGCCCAGAGGAGAGACAAATTCTCTCATTGCCTCACCTTGCACTCAATACCTCCTCTGACATCTATCTCACATCTCCAACAGACTTCTTTATTTAGTTACAGGATTTGATTCTTAAGCCAAAGATCTGGGTCTAGTACCTCCTCAGGACTCACTGCACAGAATTTCTCTTTTGCCTCAGATCAGGCCCATAGGAGGCAGCCTGCAGAATGGTATAAGTGCAATCAATGATGAGTTTGCCACATAATAATAGTACTAATAAAGCTGTTGGACTTAAAGTTCCCCTTCATCTTGGAGAGATATACCAGCCTCTTTGAAATCAATATTAAAAAAGAAAATTAGAAAGGTGGAAGGATATGAGATTTGAAAAGTATGGCAATAATTTAAAAAGTTGTATGAAAGTTATTGGGTAATTTTAAAGTTTTTAATGTTTTACTTCCCTTTCAGTTTTATCTGTTTCAGTGTTTACTAATAGTCACTGTCTTTCTGCTGCAGCTTGAATATCACTGGCTTCTATGACTTTAAATTTTGATATCAAAGCTGATATTATCCATAGGGTTTTTTTGCTTATGTTTTAGAGAACTCAAAACAAGCACAGCTCTGGTCTAATTTAAAAGGGGGTCATCAGTCTCTACTATCTGTTAAATAAGAAGGGGTAAAATGGAAAGCATGAGAAGTCCTGTTCTGATTAAAACTAAAGTCCAGTTTTTTATGAAGCTGAAAGAAACAGTTGACTTCAGGTATTCTTTCGTTATAGTTATGGGTGACCAAATTAAATTTTGCCCAATTATCTCTTCATGATATTGCCACATACAACAAGTGCCTACATAAAGTAACTACAACGGGAAAGTTCTTTAACTACTGTTCTCCATGTTTGCAAATGCACAATATAGGCAAGTGAATAGCTTTTATTAAAGACTTTAAAATTTAGAAGTCCAGTGATGCCATGAGCTTGCTGTTATAAATTAAATCAGTGAATAAATAAAATATAAATTCAATGAAGTTGAAATTCTTCATCTCATATAAAGCAACAGAGCTCTACAAATAATTATCCAAGCTCTGTCAAATGACACCATTCATATAGCAAGGTAACTCAGCAGAACTGCATGTGGCATCATTTTTCCCAGTCTACTTGCAATTCATATTTTAACCTACAGATGTGACAGTGTCTTTACATGTTGTTAGTTGCTGAATTTCTTATAAGCTCAGTTTATTGATGCTTTGACCTGAACATGAAAGAAAGTAGTAAGGATTTTTGCTTACTAATATTATTTCAAAATGAGCAGCAGTTCCTGTACTGTCTTGTAACTTCCTTGTTCTTTTTAGTAAGGGATTTACTGAGAGAAGACTTGTCTGTATACTTTGGCCTTTGAGCAAGTCAGTTCTGTTTTTCTATGCAGGTATCCCATGAGACTACACAGCCCAATAAAGACCTTTGGGCCACATCAGTTAGCCCAACTTATGATCACATACAGATCAGTTTTCACATCTGTATAGCACTATTCTACTCAAATACATGAGCTTGCTCTGTTCAAAGTGGTGGAAGACATACACATATTTTTGTATTTTCCAATCTTTGACTTTCTTTAAAGTATGCTGTCAATTTTTTTTTTTTTTTAATTCTGTCACTTAGCTGATGCAGAAGGTAATCTCGCTGCTCTGAGTGTATCTACTAACATAATCTATCAAGCTGTAGAGATTACACTGCAGGGGCTGTTTTCAGAATTGCACTGGATCAATAACACAAGATTGCTTAAGCACACTTGTTTCTTCCCACCTGAAGCAAACAGCTTGATTATCTCTTCACAGATATTATGACACAAGGTGCTGACTATGGGTTTAGTTTTATATGATTGATGGATTTAGATTTCAGCAGCACACTGTCAGCTATCTATGCTTATCTACCTACAGTTCCATTGCCACGCTGAGAGGCCTTTTTTTTGCATGTGTGTGTCTCATCTGAAGAGTGGAGATTATATAGTGGAATCATAACACGCCAGTGTAATATTCGGTTGAGCATCCCCAGCTGCAGTTCAGCAAATGCAAAGCCGAGAAGTTTGATCATTATGTTTCGGGAAGCCGTTATGCTTTGGCCTCGGAATATGTTAGGAGAAAATAGAAGTATCAGAAACAGAATGAAGAATATAAAAAGTAAAAGCCCAGAAGCTCAGTTACTGAGCTGAAAGAAGTTACTTACATATGAAAGAAGCAAGAAAAATAAGCCATTTGCCCCAGGCTGCCTGATATGAGACAGCCTCATTACATTACAGCAGATGTAGTCTGGAGCTGCTAGTATTTTTCTTCTTCTATCATAAGCTGGGAAGAATCATTTTAAGAGTGTATGCATTATGTCTCACAGTAAAGCTCCCTACAAATGAAATCAACTTCTCTCAAGAAAGAAAAAAAAAAAAGAAAAAAAGGAAAAAAAGAAAAAACAAAAAACTTTTAGGATGTCACAGTATGTCACCCTGTAATGTTATTAACTTATCCAATATGTTTTTATTGTTCAGTGCAATCAACATAGTTGCAAAGGCAGTCTTTATTCTGTAAAAAGAAATTATTTACCCACCAATATGGATAGATATGCAAGCAACTCAGGGAGGCACCAGTTTGGCTAACAATATACTCTACCTTGAAGAGCTTTGGAGGAAAAGATGTAGACAGCTGTATCTGAAGGTGCCCAGTCTCAGACTTTTGGTGAGTATATCACCTCCTGTGATCCAGCTTTGCATTATTTATCAAGTACAACTAAGCAATCATCATCCCTGGAAGTGTTCAAAACCATCTAGATAAGGCCCTTAATGATAATGTTCTAGTAATGGACTTGCTGAGATAAAGGTTGGGCTTCATCTTAAGGGCATTTCCAACCTAGCTGGTCCTGTGATTCTATGATTCAGAGGTATCCAAGAAGCTTAAAGCCACAGTAAAATTTTAGATTCTGCAGGTATTTTATAGCCAAAAATTGAGGACAGGAAGAGAAGACCATCAGTTTATTAAAAAGCCAGTGTTCCCTACCTATCTAAACATTCGGATAATGCCCATATATGACGGAGTGGACATGTGTTAACATAATGACAGTTTTGTCCAGTTTGCTATAATAAACTAATACACATCTCTTCTTCCAAAAATATCTTGACTTTTTGTATTTTAAACTTTTTTTTCTTTAACTAATCATCATAGGAGCTCAAAAAGTATTTTAATTCTCTAGTGCATACACGCAAAGTGTTGCAATTCTCTCCTTGTTAATTTGAGATCGAATAGCCTGTTTGCCCAAGCTGTGAAATGAAATCCTAGGTCTCCAATTAAGAGTCAATCATATAAATCTTGAAATAAAGAAGAACCACAAACACTTGCTCACAATTTCATTTTTATGTTACGCCTTAATTGTGATGACCTTTCCTCGTGCACTGCCCTAGTATTAAAATCATGGACTGGAATGAATGCTTTTTACCTTTCCATTAAGTTGGCATAAGACTGCCATTTGAGTTGCTCTTTATGACAAATACCAAAAGCCAAATTCTGATCTCATGTATAGTGGTGTAAATTTAGAGTCTCTCTACTGAATTTCATGTGATATTAAACTACTAATTAGTTCTGTCTGAATCACTGAGTCTCTCTTTAACATGTATGCAGTGTGAAAAACGGAAGGGCAGGTTTTAATAAAATTTAAGTTTTATATAGGCAATGTTCCTTTAGTACCTAATTACCTGCTAATCAGAAAAAGCACTTAAAGCTATTAAAAAATACAATATCATTTCAAAAATTATGGAAGAGAGAGATGTTTACATGATCATGAAATAAACATGGACTATCTGATGGCTTAAATAAGCATGGATGAAATAAGCATTGAAATAAACATTGGATGAAATAAGCATTGAAATGAACATTGGATGAAATAAACATGACCATGAAATAAACATGGAATATCGACTCTGGAGAGAAAAGAGGTCCAAGAAATCCTTTTAATATTCAAGGACTGCCTCCTCCAAGCTTAAAAACAGCCTACCCTAATGAGCAGGAAGCCAGGCAAAAATAACAGGAGGCCTGTGTGGATGAACATGATGCTCCTGGTAAAACCCAAACATGAAAAGATACAGAACTATACAGCTCTGAGTTCTCCAGTATTAGAGAGATATGGAGCTACTGGAGAGAGGTCAGCAGAAAGGGACTAAAATAATTAAGGAGCATCGCTTATATGAGGAAAGGCTGAGAAAGAGAATTGCTGATTTTGGAGAAGAGAAGGCTCAGGGGGAAACTCACCAATGTGTATAAATATCTGAAAAGAAGCTGTAAAGAAGGTAGAGCCAAGCTCTGAACAAGTAGCAATGCGCACCAGCTGAAACACAGGAGGATACATCTGAACATAATGAAACTCTTATTTACTGTGACTGAGCAGCAGCACAGATTGCCCAAGGAAGCTGTGTATTCCCCAACTTTGGAAAAAAAAGGCTTTCTGGACATTATTCAACCAGCTCTATGTGCCTCTGCTTGAACAGGTGAGTTGGATCAGATGACCTCCAGAAGCCCCTCCCAACCTTAGCCATTCTGTTATTTCAGCTGAGGATCTAGCTACTTTGATGCAAAGCTCAGCAAAAAATCCATTTTGAAAAGTGAATAACAGGATATTTATCCATTATTATGATTGAAAAACATTGAACGAGTTCTGTTAAAGACTTCACCCAGTCTCACTCTACATATAAATTCTAAGGTCACATTTCTTTTTGAAAACTTGTGTGAGAGGTCAGGATTTTGGGGGGTTGCTTGTTTGCTTGCTTGCTTGTTTCAGTCAGCACACCAACATTTGGACTGATGAACTTCTACACCCACTAAACCAAGCTTAAAATATGGAGTCAAAGCTAAAGGATTAAGAGAGTCGACCTATGCAGAGCTTGTGCAGGGCTGAACTCATAACACACTAATCAGTGTTTTACCATTACAGCAAATGGAACATAGACTTCTCCTTCAAATCTTCAGGCTTTTATGCTTCCTTTTTCAAAAGTCTGCATTGATTGGGTTAAGATTTGAAGTATTGCAAACATTCTAAATTTTAAAAAATTCTTGAAATTTCAAAACAGAGAGCTTTACTCCACACAGTACCATGCAGACTGTCATGTGACATGATAAAAGACACCAGTAATAGGTTGTAGTGAAAGTGCAAATGAAAAGCTTTTTGTCATGGTTTAAGACTTTTAGCCATGCAGTTTTCTCTCTCACTCACTTCCCCCTCTTTCTTTCTCCCACTCCCGGAGGGATGGGGAGGAGAATCAAAAGAATGCAACTCTCACAGGTTGAGATAAGAACAGTTCAGTAACTAAAGTATAACACAAAACCACTATTGCTACCACCAGTAATAATAATGACAAGGGAAATACAAGGGAAAAGAGTACAATCTCTTACCAATACCCAGCCTGACCAAGCAGTGCATCCCCACCTTTCTAGGTCTCTGCTCTCCATTTTTTACATCCTGGGCATGACATACTGTGGTAAGGAATAGCTCTGTGGCTAATTTGGGTCAGGTGTCCTACCTCTGCTTCCTCCCGGCTTCCTCCTGGCTTCCCCTCCTCCTTGGCAGAGCATGAGACTCGGAAAATCCTTGGTCAGACCAAAACACTACCAAGCAGTAACTGAAAACACTAGTGTTATCAACACTGTTCCCACGCCCAAAATCAAAAACACAGTGCTGCACCAGCTACCAAGAAGGAGAAAAATGACTGCTACTGCTGAACCCATGACACTTTTCCAGGGAAATAAATGGTGATTCTTAGAATGTGAGGTGCAAAATGCAAAACAGAATAAATATACTTTGTGCTGTAGAGTAGAAAACCTTTGTCCCCAAAGGGCACAACATAAAGAAAAAAAAACAAATTAAAAAAATATGTAGTTGAATGAATTAATTATGATGCATCTTCACTAGTGATTAACCCGAATGAATCTTGGAAGGAATGGGGTGTTTGAATGTTTACGTATTAGTTTGACTGACATTCTTGGCAGTAAGAAAGTCAATAGTATCCGTTTATAGTATTTAGTTGGCAGAAAACAGATGTGTTCAAAGGAATTAAAGCATGACTTGCTTAGAGAGTTTTTGAATGAACTAATATAACACAGAAAAAAAAGTTCATGTGAATTCTAAACATTTAAAAAGTAAGAAAAAAAAGTGGAATTCTCAAAGTCAGAAGTCAGAAATAGCTTTTGTATTTGACATTTGATAATTCTTATGTCTAATATTGTTAGGTCAAATCAGAGTTTTTCTGTCAGTGTCTGAGACATTTGACAGTAGATTGGACCTGGAACATTTTCAAGGAGTAATCTTTCCTTTGAAGCATCTACCTTTTTCCAACAGATGTGTGTTTAGGGGATTCCAGAATGAAAGTTGCATCTGAACCATTGCTTTTCTCATGTATTTATCTAATTCCTTCTTGAATACACATTTATTTCTGGTCTCTGTGGTACTTGGTTTCTATGGATATATTCCAATTGCTAAATAAAAACAGTTCAGGAAGTGATACTTGAAGTAAAGTGTCATGGTTTGGCTTATGTCCTCTTAGCTTCATGAGTAGCTGGTCATATCCCTACTACACAACCCTTAGCCTTGTGGAGCCACACAGTCCCCCATGACACTAAGGCAACTAATCTTGTGTTAGCTTGGTGCAAAATGTCTGAGGTAATGGTTGGGTTGTACGATATGAAAGAATACAGTAGTGACCTACAAAACAGCAAATATTCATTGCTTTCCCCAGGTGTGGTGTGACAAGAAGAGTAGACAAAATGTTTCAAAACACAAATCTGTGTTGGGATTGGGTATACAGTAGTTAGAATCAAACCACATACAGCATCATGTATATCTTCTGAGAATAGTTTTTTCAGGAATCCTAAAGCTTCTAGTTTTTGTACAGAACTTGTTACAACAGTCCCATAGTTAGGCTAAAGCTGAGATAATAGTAGCATAAGGAGCAGTTATCAGTATCATCATTACCCTGTGTCTGTACTGTTGCCAGTAAATAACATAGTCGAGAGTCCTTTCTCTACCCCTGAAGGTTTAGGTCAAATGCTGTAATTCAATGTATATTCCAGCTAGGCTGACAAAATTCATCCCACATATGGGACGCAGCTCGTGTAAAAGGCAAGCTCCACAACAGCATGCAAGAATTATCTGTGTGCCAGTTGGGGCAACCTAAAGCTGGAAAAGACCATCAATTACAATAGTGCAGACAGCTGCTTGTCAGTGCTTGAGTTCATGATCTTACTCTAGTTTCATAAGCTGAGCTTATGTGTTTGGAGTTGGTGTTATACAGGAAAAGTATTTCTTTTGCTCATTGAACCCACTAAAAATTAGCTTTGGTGATTGTATTTTAGCTGTATATAATTAGAAATACAAAGCAAATTCCCTAATCATCTTCTCCATAACCTTCACAAAACAAACAAAAGTAACCTTTCCCACTAAATATTTTCAAAGCTGAAAAGGTTTAACTATTTAATATTTCCCCTAAGCATCTTATTCTTTTCTCCCATTCTCTGCATTTTTTTCTGCAGATTTTTTTAGATATGGTGACCTTGTGGAAACAGCTTAAAAATTTTTTCTTCTATGACAGGATACTGCTTGTTGCAAGCTTTGATTTTTGAAAATGCCAGAGATTTATGACCTAGATCTAATAAAGTCTTTAAATGTACCTTTTAGCATCGCATCATTTTCAGATAATTAAGGCAATGTTTTAATGAAGCTAATCTTATATCTAAAGGTAAACAAATACTTCAACTTTTTCTTGGCTTGAGTCTAAAAATCCAGGTCAAACCCACAAATAGCAGCAGTGATGGAGGAAATAAGGAAAAAGACTCCCTCTTCTAAGTCAATTTTAGACATATTTTTCTTTTTTTACTTTTCAGTCTCTGGTATACTTTTTAATATTTGACATTTAGTTGTTTCTTTCATTGTTTCTCTTCCTCCAAGTCAATGATCTAATTGTTAAAATCAGAAATATTAGCTGACTACAATGAAAGTTGTTATAGCTTGTAATTCTTTTAAGTATTTGTACACACTGAAGAGTCAATGAAGGATTTATTTCTTTTTATGTCGTTTTATAAATTAAATTGTACCACTAGAACCAATCCAAAACCTGTTCCAGATTTTCTATTACAATTAAGATTAAGTATCTCCCGCAACTCTGGCTACAGCAACATCATTCATCACCCATGAATAAGGCCAACTTGTCCATCTGAGCTGTCATGTTAGCAGATTCACCAAACTATTTATCTGCATGGTCAATACTGCAGTTGCACTACAGCAATATATTTATATTCCAGCTCTGTTAATGTAGCTGTTCCAACTACAATTACACCTTCTAAGATCAAAGCTCATACTGTTCCCAAGGGAGGCTTTGAAGAAGAGGAAAACTACCTGAAGACATATGAAGCACATGGATTTTTCTACTGGGTTTTTTAGATGTAGGTAGCCTAGAGAGGAATCTGAGGCAATACTGAGCTTTTGTTAAAGAATCATAGATCAGTTAAGTTAGCAGCTAGATCAGTTTTTTTATCTGAGAATAATAATAACAGGACAGATAATATCAGGACAGAGAGGAGAATTGAAAAGGATACTAGACCTGGTGATAGGAATCACTGAAGAAGGACATGAAGAAGACCTATGGAGTCAAAGGGATTTTAGTTAGACAGTATGAAGAATGCCAGAAATATCAGAAACAATGCAGTATAGAAGCCTGCTCCTCCACAGCATATCTGGTAAAGTCTTTATTTTCCTGATTGAAGTGATTTTTAGCTTTCAAGGACATCCTCTCTGGGTTTTCCACATTTCTGGGTCATACTAACAGCATGCATTTTCTTGTGGGCATGAAGACAAAGTTGATCATTCCCATCACTTCTCTAGCTGCTTGCTAGCTGAAACAGGAATAATAAGAATATTTAATTAGTATGTCAACATGCAAGAATATATCAAATCCCAAGAAGCCAGAGAGCAAGTTTGGGTTATGTTTCTTAGGTGCTATAAACTGTGTATTACAAAGACACAAAAGGAATCACAGAGGTTTAGTAGAGGTGAACATTATACCTGTAAGAACATCTGTTTAGTGATAGGCTGTTTTTAGCTTGTTACACTAAGCATATCATAGAATCATAGAACACCAGGTTGGAAGGGACCTCAAGGATTATCTTTCTTGGAAAAGCATGACTTTCATTAGACGTTCCAGTACCCTCTCCAGCCAAGTCTTAAAAATGTCCAGTACTGAGGAATCCGCCACTTTTCTGGAGAGATTATTCCAACGGCCAATTGTTCACATAGTGAATAATTTTCCTCTACAGTTTAACTGGAATCTCCCCAGGAGTAACTTGCACCCACTACCCCTCATCTTTTCCATGTGCCTCCTTGTAAAAAGAGAGTCTGTTTTCTCTGTAACCAACCATTAAATACTGAAACATGGTGACAAGTTCTCCCCTGAGCTTTCTTTTTTCTACCTTTTCTTCATGCAACAGGCTTTGTTCATCTCTAACCTTTCTCTGGACTATCTCCATCCTGTCCACATATTTTTTGCAGAGCAGGGAACAAAACTGAATGCTGTATTCCAGGTGTGGTCTGGCAAACACTCAGTAGGGTAATGACATTTTTATTTCTGATGATGATGCCCTTGTTGATGTAACCCAGCATCCTGTTGGCTTTCTTTGCTGCAGCTGTACACCATTCATATAGAGCTTGCTTTTCACCAGGATTTCCTATATCTAGAAAAGATGGTCAGAATACACTCAGGAAAGGACATAGCAACAGAGGATTCCTGGGGAGATGTGTAAGTATGTGGATTTTTGCTATTGATTATTTTATGAAAACAACTACATAACAGTCTTTTTAACAGCTACTGAAGTACTCAGAAAGTCACAGTATTCTAATGGCAATAGAACACACAACTGGATTTAATACTCTGATATATTTTCTTCACTTTTCCTGCATTTTCAAATAGCTGGGGTTATAAATGAAGGCCTTAGTTAACAACTAGTGCAAATACAATATTAATATGTCCTACAGAACCCCTGTGATCAGACCCACAGGGTCTCCAGAATGTGTAATAGTTTTCCACATAATTTGGAGAGGGAAAATCAAGTTAATTGGAACATTACAGCTTGCTATGTTAATGTGGAATTGTATTGAGTCTTAGCAAGCCATACTCTCTTATAATGGGCAACTCACTTTCCCAGCCTCTTTTCCTTAAGATCTTGTATCCGCCCTTGGCAGCTCTCCAGTTTTGTGAACTATACCACCAAGCCTCTGACCCCAGTGGGATCATAGCGCTTCAACTGCATGCAGACCTCCAGTTCCTCCTATTTGTTCTCCATGCTGCATGCAGCACTATACAAGCACTTCAAAGGCACCCTGTCATGCAGTTGGGTTGTACCCCTTTCTAACACGTCAAAAAGGTTTTGAGGTTTCTTTTGTCTATATCACTCTGCATCCTTTGCTTTCCAACCCAGTCCATGACTTCCTTCCTTGACTGGACCATCATCTTCTATCTCCCATTGGGGCACAACCGTCATCACTGGGGCAATTTGTAAGTCAAGGTCATATTGAAATTTCCCGATCTAAACTATATTCTGTATAAAGAAGACAGTAACAGTATTATTTCTGTGATTTTCTTCAACTCACATTTACTACAATTCTAATGGGAATGAGTGTTATTCAGCGGTAGCTAACAGTACCTTCTTGGAGGCTGTTCTCTACCTAGAACTTTCTAGGTCTGTAGGCAGACACAACCCCTACATTTTCCTTGTTAAAAGTAGGTAGCAGTTATGCTCTTGCTTTTTTGCAGTACTTGCTGATTTTTTGAAGGGGCTGTAAGGAGATAGTGATGTGAAATTCAGAAGTGAACATGGTTATTTGATGCATAAGTGAGGAATTCAGAGACCATAGATGACAGCAAACAGGGGTTTTCAGGGATCTCTGTATATGTATGTGAATACCTGAGTATTGCTATCTGGATTCTAGTAAGGGGTGTTGAAAAGTGGGGTATTAGTACAGAGTTATTTCTAGAGTGTATCTGCCTCCTTAGTTATTTAAAAGACATTTCATGGATGGATGGATATAAGGGTACAATCTGTGATGATCCTGGAGTATCTGATATATTTTTGATATTTAGAAAAAAAAGAAAGGGTATTGATTTCATTTGAAGAGAGCATATCTTCAAATGTCATATGAACAGCTACAGAGAAGGATAAAATGGGTAATCTGGGAAAATTTACTCTTAACTGAAAACTCCCTGGACTCCATTGTTACAAATTTCATTTAAAGTGCAATGAAAAAAGAATATTCAAAGAACGACAAGCTATTATTTCATGTAAATACCATATATCTCTTGCTGTGTACCTACAATGCTATTGAGCATTCATGAACTGTCAAGATCCCTTAATCTGTATATAATAGATATCATTACAGTTATCTAGTTAAATAAAGCCCTGCAAAAAAAAAAAAAAAAAAAAAGAAAAAAAAGCAAGCAACACTTCCAACCTTGTCCTCCACAAACTGAAAGAAATTTCTGACCAAAAGTTTATTTTCATATATGCTTGGAAAACAGACTGTATAAATAGCAGCAGTGCATATGGTTGTAATGGTTGCCTTTAACTGGGACAGTGTCAATAAAGCTCTTCATGTAAAGGACAATTTTCTTTAGTGTTCTGTGGGCGCACATCTTGCTAACAGTGGATTCCCGATAAGCCAGGCTCATGGTCTGGGGCTCTGCGAGGGTGTTAAGGCTTGCCTTGGGCTCCAGCAAGAATGAAATGACTGAAGCAGCAAGTAAACAAGTGCAGTTTGAGACAAGAATCTGGGCTGTACCACACGTAAATGTATAGGACCAATTAGAATCTGTAAAAGGACATGTGGACAGCCCAGGTGCAGCGCAGTTTGTGTGACTGTGTAAAGGGGAGGAGTTTTTTGTTATATAAGGCAAACTTTGCAAGCTTAAATCTGCTTGATTCACATTGAATTGTGTGCAGAGTCCGTGATTTCTTCCCACAGCAGTGTTCCCAGAAACTTCAGGAATTTTGATAACATCCCTGAGCAAAGCCCACCTGTCATGTTACAGGTTGGTTCAGTCACAAATGGACATAGAAAAGCACATTTCATAGCTGGTGAAAAAGCTGAGCTATGTAATTTGCAATTGAAGCTGCAGAAAGGACAATCTTATAGCAAATTTTGTGTGGAAAATTTTATTACTTTGAATAACCCCACTCATTTAAAAATAGGGTCATATCTTTTAACAGAAGAAAAGGTCCTGCAACATTTATAATCTCTTGCAAAATGCTCAGCATTTCTGCCTGATCAGCCCTTTTTTTATCCTTGTTCTGTTTCTATAGCATCAATCTTCTTGTAGTAACTGTTCTCTTGCTAAATATATCATCAGTGAAAGATAACCATAATATATGACAAATGCACCGTGAGAAGAATTCATTATGGACACCAATCTGACATCACAGGATAGTGATGTGTTAGCACCATCTCTTCTCCCAGAACAGGTTGTGAAATCAAACTTGAAGATAATTGCATGTCGTATCTAAAATTCTCTCACCTAAATTGTTATTCTATAGATGACTACTGAACTGTTCCTCCAAAGCCACGATTCTAAATTAACCTCAAGTGCAAAAGAGGCTTAGTGCTCTGTATTAGAAGTTAATATAAATACAGAAGTTTAAAATCTCTTTATCACTGAATCTGTTAATTATATTTTCTTATCAAAATAAGCATAAAGTTTGCAAACCAAAGTCTCAGAAGGTATGTCATCCTGACACCTTTGGTTTTTTACTTCTTGTCATTTTGCCTGAGAGAAAAGAGGAAGAATGGTTTGTTTTTTTTTTCCCAGGTCCCTCAGTTCACAGGGTTGTTATAAACCCTCATTAAAACATTTTCTGTCACAGATGTCATGGGGAAACTGAAGTCTACTTGTGCCTGCTTTCAGTGACAGAAAAATCTCATCTTTCTGGGTCTAACTGTGCTACTCTCAAACTAGGGCAATTTTAGGTGAAGCAGATAAAATACTGAATTCCATTAACACTACAAAAATGTTTGAAAGGTTAGATACTTTCTACAAACTTTTGCTTTCTCTTTTCTTTTTTTTTTTTTTAATCTGGTCCACATCTCAGGCACAGATTCAAATCAAGTAATGTTTTTTGTTGTTGTTAAAATAGAAAATAATCCAGATGTGGCAAAATGTATAACAGTCAAAGCAATTATTTATAGGAATTCTGTGCTGCAGGAAACTCAAGCAGTGGGAATGAGAATGTCTTCATAGCAATAGTTCCTTGTCTGTACAAAATATTGTTCCTCCAAAGCAAGGAGACTTGTTCATTTGCAAGGTTGCTTTACAGTCCAACTTAATCTGCATCTGATGTAAATATTAGTTGAGCAAAAATGCAATGGATGAATTATTTGCTGAAAAAAACATAGTCTAATATTAATTCAATATTATTGTAGTTAAAGTTATTGCAAGGAACTTCTGCTGTCTTTTTCTGAAAGGTGTTTTTTCTGTCATTAATTCTGCAGGATTCAGAGGTATGTTGTAAAAATCACATGAAAATATATTTTATTTTAAAGCTTTAAAAGTTTCAAAACTTTTAAAACTTTAAAACTTTAAAACTTTAAAAAACTATCAAGAAGTGACATTTTCAGCAGTAAAAAATATTGACTGAGAAGTTGGAACTAGCTTCATTTTCAAAGTGCAGTGCACTTCTAATAATTCCTACTCTAAGCCCAAAATTTGAAAGGTAAAAGCCAGTTGCCACTTTTGAATACAGTTAAGCCTTTGTTTTAGCAATCCACAAGTGCTGTTTTGTGCAGCTTTGTTTATGGTTCTGAAAGAAAGTGTACACCATAAAACCTCACACCTTGAACATACTTAGAAAGTATGACTATTGTGAGCCAATCTAACACACTAAGCCCAAAAGTATTTCCTTATCGTATTTTCCATTTTTTCCCCATGCAATTATCTTCTGAAGGCAAAAGTAGTGCAAAGGTCTTGTAAATATTGCCTTCATTGTCCCTCAAAGACCATCAAGGCACCTTCTTATTTCTCTGCAAGCACTTCTATACTGCAACTAATATCATATTTGAGGAGAACAGCTTAAAAGACGCATTCCTACTCCTTCTGGTGGGAGTTCTCTGGAAAATGATCAACAATCTTGGTTTTCCTGAATTTCGGGGCAAGAGAAGGACTCAATCACACATGGGCCTTGAAGTTCAATGTTGTTTTAATCCTTACTCTGGTTCTGAGGTAAAGCCACTATCCAGTCTTTTGCCTTCAGCACAAAATCTAATATTGATAAAGGATTTAACATTTCATTCCAAGAAGAACATTGTCCAAGAGTTGTTCAAAAGATGTTATTTTCCTTATAGTCTTTTTCTCCATAGCCTTGTTAACATAAGATATTGAATTTGTACCTCAGGGACTCAAACTTTGTTAGGGAACTTTAGGTAAAGTTCTTTCTTTGATCAAATAAAAAATGACAAAAAAAAATGTCCTAACTTGCAGCTGTAAAGGGCGTCATCAGAGAAGAAAGTAGGTTTGAAATTTTGAATCTCCTTAGTCAAATTATACCTTTGTGTGTTTGAAACAGATATACTACCCTCAGTTTACTGCAGATGTATTACTGTTAGCAGATGCGTAGTACTTTGCTCAAGCAGAGAGAAAAGGCAAAAAGAGAAAAAAATGGTGGACATTAAATAAGTATTTCTGAGAGTATCACAACTGTGACAGTTGAACTTTCCCATACCCACAACTCACAAGAAAATTATTTCTATCAGTTGAAGTGTAGGATTCAAGAATATTTTACATTGACAGCTTAATCCTAAGTCTAGAACATTTGTTTTACTACTATAAGAAAGAAATTTTATTGACTCAGGGCTGGTCTTTACTGTCTGCTGTTTATTGTGTTCTCTATAGAAGCTCAGCTGAGCCAGGCAATATACAGATCAATAGTGGTCAAAGATCCATCTATAGCTTTTAAAATGGCTGATAATAAACAAAAGGTTGTATCTGACTTTGCAGCGCTTTCTTAAACAGTTCTCAGTATTTCCTTCCTTTTCTGGACTCCTGATTTTTCACACTGCGTATGCTTTATTTTAAACAATCTGTCAATGAATCCTAAGCATAGACTAAACTACAATCTTGATGTTAGTGCTAAACTTAACATAGAAGGTGAAAATCAGTTGGAATTATTTGGTTCAAGGGCCATACAGCATTTGGAATTGATAAAAAGAGTAAGTTATTCTGCATTTAAAGATTCTTAGTGAAGAATCTGAAGTCTCTTTAGACAGAATAATGTAGATTCAAAATAAGATGATTGTACATAATCTAAGGCAGGAAAAAAAATGCAGTAATTAATTTACTGATATATGAAGAATGATCTGTAAATGATAACATTTGTACACCATTCAAAAAGAGATCTTTTCTATGTAAAATAAACCAATTCACAAGTAATGACTTTTTGCAGATACCACTTATGCATTTCTGGGATTACAGAGTTAATGGTTCATATCCCCTTTTCAAACCATGAAGGCTATATCCAACTGCTCTCCATTTGTTTGTTTCCTGGAAAACTACCTAATTCTCTGAATGATACCAGTAGAACACAGAATAAAGAATTCAAGGAGTGTAAGAATGTTCAGTTTTGCCAGACTTCTACCATCATTACAATATTGTTGTACTCTTCTAAGAAGGATCAAAAGCAAAGGATAATGTGTGAGATAATGAGCATCATGAGAGTTCACTGAGCAGGATATCAGCAGTTCCTATAATGAACACTGTTAGTGTTTTGCTGATCTGTTCTGCCAACATAAAACCTTACATTTCCAATGCGCTTCTCAGCCAGGAAAATAGAAATACCTGTCTTCTGCAGTGAGACTATAGACATATTACATGAAGCTCTTGTGAGACCTCACTTGAAGTATTGTGTGCAGTTCTGGTGTCCTCAACATAAAAAAGGGCATGGAACTGTTGGAACAAGTCCAGAGGAGGGCCACGAGGATGGTCAGGGGACTGGAGCACCTCCCCTGTGAAGACAGGCTGAGAAAGTTTGGGCTGTTCAAAGAAAAGGCTGTGTGGAGACCTCATAGCAGCCTTCCAGTACCTGAAGGGGGCCTATACGGATGCTGGGGAGGGACTCTTCATGAGGGGCTGTAGTTATAAGACAAGGGGTAATGGGTTCAGACTTAAACAGGGGAAGTTTAGATTGGATCTGAGGAAAAAATTCTTTCCTGTAAGGGTGGTGAGGCACTGGAACTTGTTGCCCATGGAAGTTGTGAATGCTCTATTGCTGGCAGTGTTCAAGGCCAGGTTGGACAGAGCCTTGAGTAGCATGGTTTAGTGGGAGGTGTCCCTGTAGATGGCAGGGGGGTTGGAACCTGATGATCTTAATGTCCTTTCCAACCCTAACTGTACTATGATTGTAAGATTTAGGGTATATCTTTCTATTTTAAAAGATCTAGATATTCAACAGGTGCTTCCTATCTCATCCAAGTTCAACTCTCAGTCATAGCAAAGTTGAAATTTCCCATTAAAAAAGTACTTAATTTTTTATCTGCTTAAACATAATATTAGTCTGATTAATATTTGCATAGCTTCTCTCATTAATTACTTCATGTTTTCCATAGAATACATAATGGGATATTATTTTCCTATTTGACATAACTGTTAGAGAGAATGTTCTCTCTGGCCTGCAGACTGAAATAGGGAGAGAATTTCCTGGATGACTTTATTCTAGGAGTCATCAATAGCACAGACTTCTCACAACTGTAGCTCACTGTTATTGATCACTTCCAGCCATTAAAGAATGATCCCAGAAAGTTAATCAAGCTCCTCAAAATTTGGTATGGGTTACATCCTTGGCAGCTACTCTGTTGTTTTTGCAACAATACATATCTGAGCATTGAAAAATTATTTCTCCAAATCCTGGCTGAACCTCAGTCATCTTGAATTCCTAAAGGGGAATTTACATGGGAGAATAAAAAATACATTTCTTTTATAACGCAGAATCAAAGTGTCATTTCCTAGCTGAAAAACAAAATCTTTTTACTGATTCACTGTTGAGTGCAGCAAGAAAACAGCTGAATAATTTTCCCCCATAGACACGCACATTCAACCTGTCATGCAAGTGTACTGGTGGTGTTCCCTGTCAGAACAAGCACATTCTTATCACTTAGCATCTGTTTCCTTTTTTTCTCAGACTTGTTTACCAGCATTTTCATTGAGAAGCTTCCTTACAGAGGATAATTTTTTTTTTTTTTTACTATCTCATTCATTCACAATGGAGTTACACCTCCCAGCTGCAGCTATTTTAATAGCTGTAAGTGTTAGGTATATAATTTTGATGTGTGACTCACATCCTACCAAATACTGAGTTAAAGTGCAGCACAAAACTTCTGCAATCAAAGCTGTTTATAGTGACAATTTAAACAATATTATTTTAACTCATGTTGCTTCATAAACTTTGGCAGTAGAAGGACAATAATATAAGTATTTTTCATTTCAGCTTAAAAATAAAGAGATTATTTTATTAAATAATAATTCACATCAATATGATTTTGTTATTCTAACTACGTAGAATGTAAGAGTTTATTAAGACAAAAAAGTCTAAGTGAAAAAGGCTCACACTGGGTTTATAAAGGTTGAAATGAAATTGCTATTTCTAGGAGTTTCCATGGAAACTGCAGTCCTAAGCAAACCTCTGTACAAAAAGAAGAGATTTTTTCTCTTGTTGCTGTTGCTAAGTGTTGTTGCAAAAATCCGCACTATCATGATTATAATATGTGGTCAAATGATTAACTAATGTGTCTTATAAAACCATTGTGCTCACTTGCAGAATATTTTAGAAATTAAAGTTCAGGCTTCTATGTGACATGAAGACTTAGAGCTGCACAATTTTTAGATTTAACTTTGCCATTATATTTAAAATGAATCAACATGATTAGAAACCAAAATTGCTTATCACAGAATCATAGAATCATAGAATAGTTAAGGTTGGAAAGGACCTTAATATCATCTAGTTCCGACTCCCCTACCATGGGCAGGGACACCTCCCACTAAGAGGTGTCTTCCACTTCTGAGCAAACCCAGCAGGTTGCCCAATTTTTACATCAAATACATATTTGACAATCTTAGTAAATAAATAATTATTTCTTTTAAATTATTTTTTTAGATGATCAGTAAGTCGTATTATTAGGAGTGTTACTGAGACCACCCTTCTACTCTCTAAGCTATTCCTTAGAGTTGAATATAGAAATTTACAGCTGTCATTGACAGTTTCACAATTTGAGAATAAAAAAATGTCCATAGTAAAGCCAAAAAGTTGGACAAGTTTTTCTTTCAAACCAAAGCAGAAAGCTTTTGAATAAAAGATAGGTACTCAGATTCCAAATTCTCTATGTTCACAAACCAGTTTTGAAACTCTTTCTGGTTCTATGGCTGGCCAAACCAGCCTTCAAGGTTTCTGAAAATTCAGATAATTCCACAGTCAAACCCTACATGTGGAGTGCTTAACAGTGACAAAGAGTTATATGAGCGCATCACATAAAATCATAAGTTTATGTGAACAGGATGTAAAAAACAAGAGAGTAACCAAAACAGAACAATATCAGTTTATGTTAATTTAAGAATACAATAACAATCTATTTTTCTGGAGCTTCTACAGAAAAAAAAATATTGCAATTTTTTTATTTACTCTGTTATAAAGATATTAAATTGAAATTCATGTCCATTTTTCATCAGTTCCTCTTACCACTCCTTAGAAAATACTTATGCTTCATTAGAAAAATGACAAAATACCCGTGGTTATGAATTAGCAACACAATGTTGTGATTATTAATATGATATTCCAAACATATTGATTGCAAGAATTTTTTTTCTGAAGCAGTTATATACTGTAGTGAAGCTTTAAATATTTAATTAAAACCCCTGTATTAATAAAAAATGATTCAGTAAGTCACCAAATGCAAAATTCTACAATGATGTCTCTATAAATTATATATCAACATCAAGAGTGTTGGCTTTAATAAATTAAATTCAAGGGCATCTGGTCGACATACTTACAAAAACTAAAAATGCAATTCTTTTTATCAATGCAGCTGTCTGGGCTCTTATATTTCACCATGAGCAACTTCAAATTTACTTGATACCTTTGTCTTCAGAAATGCTTGAATTCATGAGGCTAAATTAATTAATTATATGAAAAGTAAATTGTGAATATAATTACTCATGTGAATATATAGGCTAATATCTGTCATTGAAATACTAAATAACTGGTTATTTAGCCAAAAGTAATAATCAAAAACATTTTTTCCTTCTTATTGAAGTTAGCTAAACAGTTGTTATTTTTTTGGCTGTTAACTAACTATTTAGTGAGTACTTGCCTGTGGAAAATGTAGGGATTTGTACTCCTGAATTCTGCTAAGAGGCTCCATTTTCCATATTGTACACTTTGGACTCTCGGTACAAAAATTCCTTTTAAATTAATTTCTACAGTCTCCCTACTTTAATCTATTTTCAAACAGTCCATAAAACATGCCCAGTACAGTAGTCTAAGTGGCTATTTGTACTAGTTACTTCTATTTTACTCTAGTTAAGTCAATGAATAAATGTGAGCACATATTCAATAAAAATATCTATAATATACACTTTAAAAAACTATTTTCCCAAGTATTGTTCATAAATAATAAACATGTAGAACAGTTTAGGGTTATTTTTTGAAAGACAAAGATATTTTCCAGAAACAATTGTACATCCAACAGTAAAGAACTTCCTGATGTCTTTGGTATTCAAAAGCCCCTCCACAGTTTGATCACTACCCTTTATTAGAATTAAATCAACTGTGTTGATTCAATAGGATTTGTAGCTCAATGTTTCTGCTGCACACCTAGACTTTTTCTTTTTTATTATTAGGTTATTGAAGAATAACCTAATAAGGTAGCTTCAAGATCTGAGTTTTCATTTACACATCATCTGAAAGAAGTGATCAAATTTCCTAAAGACTTAACAGAATCTAGCTCAGTGCATAGACTGATAAGCATGGAGGTCCCAGTAACCTAAAAAAATTATAAATATAACTAAAGTTTCAGAATAACTGAGAAATTAGCAGATTTTCAGCAGCTATGGATGTTTCACCTTGCTTTCTTGCTGTTTTTTTTTAATATTTGCAGGAAGTGTAATGAAGAATTGTGCATCTGAGAGCACAAAAAAACACCTGCTGAGCAACAAGTGACCTTATCAGAAAGGTTTATTTTCAAATATAACATGTAGAAAAAAAAAATCATCAGGTCACAGAGTTTACTCATATTTGAAAATTTAACCCTTTCATGTCAGGATAGCTTTTACTCACAGCAATCTATGAAATGCAAGTGTATTGCTACCACAGAATATTTTAAGCAAAATACACAATCCTGTTGATTGCTTAACGTTGGTACACCTTCCACCCCACCTTTGTCTCATAATTATTCAGCTGCCTTTGACAATGAACATGTCCTGTGCAAACGAATTATGACAAAGAGCCAACAGAATCAGAATTAGATAAATGGCTACAGTGACAGCAGCAGTGAATTGCTTCCTTGCTCCAAAAATTAAGCAAATTAAAAATGAAAATGCTGAATTTTTCAAAAGCCTAGAACTTTAAAATGCCTATTCAGTAAGTGCTTATGGCTAAGAATTTAATATCTAAGGGTAGTTCTGTGATGTAATCTCATCACTACATGATTAAATACACATGTTCAATGAAGCAGAAGACAAAAAATTTTCTCCTCTCATAACCAGTGGTAAAAGTACTTCATCAAAGCAAGAATTTTCTGTGCATTCTCTGTCTGTGAAAATCAAAGGGAACTTATGTCAGTCCTTCAGGTCTAAAAATATCCATCAGCATTTTCACTTACACACCCAGTGTCACATGGAATATGACAGGATAAAAAAAAATTGAGATTTATTTCCCAAATTTATTCCAGGTTCTTATGGTTGTAATTCACTTCTGCAAAGATCTTTGAGTTCATAGTGGACTAAAATCCCAAGTCCATCTTTTTGAATTATAATCTAGGGACTTTCACTGGTGTTTACTATGGAGAGGTAAGGGGTGTTGGTTATTCTGTCCTTGGTTAAGCCACACTCAAGCAACTATTTAAAAGGAATGGATACAGGCCCATGTAATACTGTGGCAACTTCCTTACTTTTTTGTCCCCACTGGAGTAAAGCAAACACAGTATTAGCAATCTTTCAGTTTGGGAAACGTCCTTAGCAATTTTGTTTTTGATACTTTCAGGAATGCAAAACCTAAGAAATAGGTTTTAAGAAGTCACTGTAATCATTTTGTCAATTTATCACTTGCCCTTTGGTTGAGGAAAAAATAAAAGAAAGCAGGGGGAAATTAGTGTTTTAAGTGCAATTTCTAATTCTGAAAGCAGTTTTTCTGGTCATTGCTAATAATTCTGACTGATTTACCCATTAGCTTTATTATAAGCACTAGCTTTCCTTTGCTGCAACAAATAGGGAAAAACGCTTTATCTAAATCATTGAACAGTAAAGTTAGCTTTTCCTTTTGGCCAGTTAGGCTTTCATAATTTCTATTACATTGGACTGAAGTCAACATTTGTTTCAAATCAGAATGCACCACAGTTAGTAAGCAGAAGTTTTACATTGGTTTGCAAGTGAATTTCTAATAATAACTGATAGCTACTTTGCTGTAATCTGGAATATATAAATAGTTCTGCATTTGTCTTTGGAGTCATAAAGTGGTCTCATAAAGTATTGTTAGGGGCAATTTCATTCATAAATTATTCTTAATCACTAAATAAATCCTGATTGTGCATGCTGAACTCCTGTTGACTTCACTGTCAGTATTGCAAGTCACAGTAATGACAGAATGCATCATTGAGCTGCCAATCAGAGCAAACTGGTGAGCCCAGCCTCAATTTTTCCTCCTTGATTCTCCAAGGAGCATTCTCTTCTTAGTGAAACAGATCTTTCAGTCTCTCCTGGCCAGAAAACTGGAAATCACCAAGCAGAATACATATTTATTTAATAGCTAAATCAGCTTAAATGAAATTGCTATCCTACATAGACTTTGTGTACTCTCAGTTGTGATTAGTGCTTTATAGTTCCATACAGTCATTAGATCAAGGTCAATGAGATTTTAAACATATCATGTTGACATTTTTGAAGACCATGTGATTTTGGCAGATCCAAAAGCAAAATTATAATTTTGTTTTGTGTCTTACCTATTGCTTAATCACTAATGTTCTAGGCATGAGCCACTATTTCAATAAACAGCTTTGTGTGTTTAGATCAACTACAGCATATGCACAGAGTCCAACACATTTGGGACAGATTCACTTCATGTAAACAATAGGATTTGTTCACAGACACAACAGTCATTCATCAAGAGAACTATTATAATCAAAAGATAGAACAGTAGTGTAGCATATTTTTGCAAAAGGTGGTGGCTTCCTACCAAAATCAGGAGGATAGCAGATCTGGGTTTGCAGTTGTGCTTTTCAAAATAATTAAATGGTCTCTTCATAATGGAGAAAGTTTGCCTGTGGAAAGCAAGCTATTAACAAAGTGACAAAACAGCCCATTGTCTAACCCAGCTTTTTTCTCCGATACATTATGCTAATTTCTTACGATGTACTTAGGATGCTGAATGGGAAAACTGAGCTGTAATATCCATGCACAGGGCTTAATAAGGATTACACTGCAGGCTGACAAGTTGGATTATGACAGTCACTGCAAGGAGATAAAGACATGTAAGTTAAGAACAGGTTTGCAAATGCTACTCCAATTCTATGTTGATAAGATGGGAATATACAATAACACAGTTGTTATTCAATGCAGTTCTGTAGCATAAACACTTTCTATTTGTAAACTGAAGGTTGGTAAGATCTCTTTAAAAGAAGCAGCTGTTTCACTTATCAGAAAGTTACACTTCAAGGAAATGAGAAGTAGAAAACAGAAATGAAGGGCTGAATCTCTTATGCGTTGGTATCCAGTATGACATGATTTAACACTCTAAGTCACACTAGATGAAAATCTGAGAAGTGCAAAGCTGTTAAATATCTTAATTTTCAACTACTAATTTTCACCAGTTACAATGGTTCATAACTTAGAATACACATTTTTTTCTAAACTTTTAAATAATGAAAGAAAAAACAATAAAAACAAAACCCATAAATAGAAGAAAACTAAATGCAGTGCTTAAGTTATGTTCAGGAAACAATAGCCCCTTGTAATTTGAAAGGAAATATATCTAATTCTCAGGCCTAAAGATCAAAGAAAGAATTATGAAGTGAGAACCTAATTTGGGAGAAAATTAGGATTTGCAGAAACATTCATATATTCAAAGAACTACTAAACCTTCTTTGTACAAGTAACAGATAATTTTTTTAATACTTCATAAGGCCTAACTAACACAGTTAAGCTGGCAAACAGCAAGTGAAAAAGTCAGGGAGAGCTCTGAAACTTTTGATTCGTGTAGTGACTTCTTTTGAACTTACAGTAGCTGATAAATATCATCAGCACAGAACTGACAAAAGGTCTGCATTTTTGAGTAGAGATTATCAGTTATAAAGTTCAGGGAAAATCTTAAGTGCTTATAAAAAAAGGTTTGAAGGGATGAAAGCAGGATAAATTATTTGTTCCAGACAGTGCATGTGATATATCCTTTAAATCCTGTATGAGTCAATTAAAAAGATGAAACAATACCTTTTCGGCTATCATATTTTTATAAAATATCAATATTCAGAAAATCTTGGGTTTTTTTCAAACATTGTTCCTTGAACAGAAAATATAATTTCCTCTAACTACACAAACTTTCTAGTGAGTGAATACACCCTTTAGTTTACTTTTCCTTCCATATTAAAACAGGTTAACAATTTATACCATATAAGTTTTGTTTCAGAGACCTTTGAATGGTTTTCTTCTGGTTTTATTCACATATCATTACTGTCATATAAGTTTACTTACTTGAGAACTTGAAAAGAAAAATTAAGGGAATTGAGTTTGGCCTTAACTCATGACAATCTTCTCTGGAGATTCTAACCCACCCTGGAAGACACTGCTCAGTTTATGTGAGAGAAAGACGTGGAGGTCAAAGACCCTTTAGACTACATAGCAGTGAAATCTCTATTTAGAGATTTTATTTTGACATTGATTAGATATTTTAATATTTGAAGTTGTAGAATAAACCAATCTCAGGAAAGAAACTTTTTGCTAGAAATGTAATTGGTGGCTTGTGGCAAAAGAAATGCAATAGATGATCATTCACAAAAAAAAAAAAAATTAAGAGAATGAAATACTCTCTGCTACCCAAAGGAAGCTCTCTTTTTAATAATTTTTTCCTGAATTAATATTAATTTAGTTTTTTTTTAAAAAAATGCTATTGCAACTCTTTTTATCTCTACAGTTTTATTTTCTCATAATGTACAGGTAACTTAAAATTTGCTTCTCTCTTTATTAGAGCCACAGTATCTTCCTTCGTTATCCCTAAGGGGTCTATTTTTGCACTCTCAAAAAGATCATAGAATCATAGGATAGTTAGGGTTGGAAAGGACCTTAAGATCATCTAGTTCAAACACACCTGCCATGGGCTGGGACACCTCCCACTAAACCATGCCACCCAAGTCTATGTCCAACCTGGCATTCCAGTGCTTCACCACCCTTACAGTAAAGAATTTAAATCAAATTTAAAGAGCATATCATAATATATGCTTAGCAGAATGTGACAGCTTGAGCCAAACTGCTTATTAATGCCTTATGCAAAACAGTAGGGATTTAACATAGAATCTACAAAAGCTTTATACTCTATTTGTTTTTGCTAAGCCACAGGTATTGTTGAAGTCCTATTATAAACTATTAGGTTTGGATCACAGACAATGAGGAAGAAGTACCAAAATTACCAGACAAGGCTTTCTAGAAGTCACTATTCTTCAATGTGTTCTCATTTCTGGAGGAAATTAAAGAACAAATTAGATTATTTAAAAAAACATTTTTAATTTTCATAAATCAGTTCTAAAAGTTACAAATAGTTCTGTAAAATAAGAACTTCAGACATGTGAGTATCCAAAGCCCATCACTTTGTAATTTTTTACCCTTGTTCCTTGGGCTGTTATGCAAAATCCCACCTTTAATCAGCAGTTCAAAACCAGGAGAATGGTTTTGTGGGAACCCAATGAGAAGCTGGGTCTTTTAATTGTATTGAAGCAGAACCAGAAGACACAATGTTGCCAAAAAATATCCATAGTCTAAGCTAGTTAAGACAACACATAGCTGTGCTGTAAACTCCAGTTTACAGTATTTTATTTGTAATCAATCAGTAGCTGGTGTTGGAGGCATAAGTCTCAGCTGGCTTCAGTACAAGCAATGCAGAAAAAGGAAATAACACTAGATAAAGTAGCAATGCAAACCATGTCATGTGCAGGAATCAGGAAAGAGGGCTCTTGCCCTAACTTCTGCAGGCATTTGTCACAAGTTTTATTTCAGCTGTAATGCCAAGAGATCCCAAAGCTTTTGATAAGCAATCTTTCTTCCCAAAAGAATTGATATAGACACATCTCGCCTGCATCATATAGCACTGTAGGTTTGCATTTCAATGACATTTTGACCTGAACTTGATTCATCAGGGACAAAACAAACAAAAAAAAAAATTACGAGAGAGCTGTTTTATGGCAAAGATTTCAATCCTGCCATTCTTCAAAGTGGCTCTTTCCTGACACAGTCAGACTAGATTATTGTCTTTTCTGCATGATACATTTGGAGAGGGAGAATTATCAGTGATCTACTTGAAAATAGCATAGGATCTGTTTAAGAACAATATTTTTATTTGATTGGACTAATGCCATAGCTTGTATATCCTTGCAAATATCAGCCCTCGTACTGTTCTTACTGCTATATTTTTTCTACCATTTTACCACATATTTGGTAATGTTAATGGTGTTTCTTAAGAAATAACTACACAGTCAAGTTATTTTCTATAGACCGTGTTGTGACTGTGGGCCTTCCCCAAGATCTGGCTGCTCAGACTGCTGAGGAATGTCTAGACTTCAGGTACTTTAGTCCAGTTCTTCACCTACCACCCCAGTTCTCATCCTGTGTAAATGCTGCCTTTCCCAGTTTTAGCTTAAATATTTTCCCCAAGAGCCCATTAGCCAAATGAAAGAGGAAAGCAGATGAGCAAATGTGCAGTATGTACATACATATAGTCTACAAACATTACTGTAAGCCATTACCCTTTCATATATTTGTAAGGAACAAGAAGCTTAAATCAACAAAGAATTATAGCAATTCTTGTAGTTTAGCCATTATTCCTTCTCAACTCAGGGAGCAAGATTTACTCTGTGGTATAAAGCTTCTGCAAATATTTCTCCTTCTCTCTTGATAAATATATACTAAGAAGACCCTGGTCTGTCTCCTATCTTGTTTTTAAGCTTGCGGCCTCCTCTTCCAAGCGACTTTCTAGAGCTCTACAGGGAACCTCTAAAATGCTACCAGGCAACTGTACAGTGAGACATTTTTTGATAAAACTATTCTTTTTCTTAAATAGCTAATTTTGGAATGACTGCTATGGTTTCATTTGCCTTTTACAACAATTACCCTTTGGAACTTTCAACCCAAATTGCAGATTAAAATCGCTACTCTTTGGATGAATTTTCCCATCAAACAAAACCACAGCATTAATTTCTTTAGCTTTATTAATTTTCTCAACCTTCAGAAGGATTTATTTTTTTTTTTTGTATTTTAATCCAAGTTCATCAGCAAAGATCTGGTTACAGACAGTGGAAACAGAAAGAGACATTTGGAAGAGAGCATTACCTCAACTGTATAATACTAGGATGAATGTTTCACTCAAGATGCTGTTCTCTTTACTGATTACAAAGAGACAACATTGGCTTAAAAACCTAACCTGGAGATGTGAAATTTATAAATTTAAATAAATTTATTTTTCATTTTTGGGAAAACGACATCAATTTACTTTTTACTTGTTACATTTTATCATTCAATCTTACATTTTGCAATTTTTAAAGTAAAAAATCCATACTTTTCTGATTTTTGGGGGGGGATTTAAAAAAAAAAAAAAAAAGTTGATGATTCTATCCCAAGAAAGTATCATTTTTCAAAATCTCCGAAACACTCAAAGGATGTGAAAACATTTTATGCCAGAACTGCTAGTTAAAGTGTGGGATGGGCAATGAGGGGTGGAATGTTGTGTGCATTAAGGAGTCTTTAACAGGTTTTAGGCTAGCCCAGCAGGGTAACTAAGGTGGATCGGCTGTTCTGCCACAGGCAGCCAGATCTGCTTTTGTGTTGTACTCCCTAGAGTGTGGCTCCCCACAAAAGGTGGCCACCTGGCTCCCTACTCAGAACACAGCCAGCATCATTCTTTCTACCAGCAAGAGCAGTGCAGTTGGTGCCTGAGGGTTTTATGAAGACTCCAGGATTGCTACAATGGAATTTGTCTGCTGCTCATCCTGACCATTGTGCTTCCATTTCCCTCTCCCCCAGGTGACATGTTTAGTTGCCCCTGACTTGAATGCTGGACCTACACACAGACTATTTATTTTGTTAAAATTCTGAATAAAGAGGTAACTGCAATACATCACCACTACAATACAGGGCATTCTTTATTTACACTGCAAGAATTTTAGTGAAGTGGGTAGAAAACAGCAAGTAAATTTTTAGATGGAATGGTTACCTGCTAATCATTTCACTGCAGTATTTTCCTTTTAATCAAGGCAGATAAAATCTTTAGACTTTATTTAATGGATATCTGTACTGATGCTCCCAGTGGACTGTTAGCCCTCAGACAGTACAAAGCATCACTGTTTCCTAATTGGAACAGTGTTAGCAAACACTGAATTTGATTGGGAAGCATTTGCTTGGTACCAAGGGGTTGACCACAGTTTGCCCAGGTATTTGGTTCAGGGTTCTGGCGTAGTGTTACAGAAACAAAAGATTCAAAGAGAGAAGAAAGAAAAAAATATATAAGATGATGAATAGCGTTTTTGTTATTGATTTAAAACATTGGTTTTAGGGTTTTTATTAGGGTTTTTTTTTTAGGAGGGGGTACTGAAATATATGGTTGCCAGGTTTCATTTGAGTGCTAAGTACTGTTATTCAGAGTAGTCATAAAAAGCATGTAAGGATCACCTTTTTTATATTACTGATATGTTTTTCATGGGTAAAATGAAACTTCAGGCCCTGACGTTAGTAGAATATAGTTGATTACTTAATATTACATTATTAGTTATATTAATATAGTTAATTAGTAAATATTACATTATTTACCTTTTCTACTATTATCTAGTATTATCTACCGTATTATCTACCAACTGTGATAGTTATATATTCCATAAAAAGAGTCATGAGATATCATGCCACTGACCTCATAAACCCACTATGATTGTGTATAAGCTCAATTGTCAATGAAATAGGGTCTGGAAAATATAGATATTTATTCTGACACATACTGCAAACAAACTGGTGCTTGTTCTACTTTGAAATTTATTTGTTATTTCTTTTTTTGGTTTTGAAAGTTAAAAAAGATGATTTGTTAGTTTCTGTACAGCTTTCCACAGTAAACAGCAGAAACAGTTTCAGTCTCTATGTAACTGCAGTGGAATAGAACTATAGTCCTCATTTTAAAAAACTTTTATACTAGGTGAGAGCTATCTAAACAACTCCAAGATGTGACAGCAGGAAATTGCGTACTTCTCTGCATGTCAGGGCAGATTAATTACTGTTCTGAGCAATGTAAATTAAGAAAAGTAGATTCTGAAAAAGCAATGTTATGATTCATCATGTAAACATATGATACTTTGTACAGTTTTGCAAGTGATCATAAAGCTGCCATCAATTTCAAACTTCTATTATTGGCTGAGGAGAAATGCAGAGACAAAATTAGAAGTCACAGAGGAAATTAAACTGCTCCGCTGTGAGCTGAATCTTGTGGAGCTTCTGTTTTGGTATGATTTTTGGGGTGGAGGGTTGGTTTGTTTCATTGTGCTTGGGTGTGAGCTGATTTTGGTGAAAAACTGTGAATTTCAATGGCAGAAGAAAGAATTTCTTCATTTTTTTCTTCTCTTCCTTATTCATGAATTTATAACGGAAAAAAAGAATGTGCTGCAGGACAGCATGTGAAGTGAACAAAATCTAACAGAAATACATAGGAATTCATGGAATCTAAATACAATCCGTTCATCTTGGAGTGTCTGTCTGAGAGACAGGAGAATCAAAACTTTGCGCTTGAAGGTCATGCAAGGTCTTCACCAAATTGCTAAGACCTCACCTGTGGTGTACACTGAACAATTTACTCATTGGGCTTAATACATCTGAGTATCTAAGTATTGTTCAGTCATTAGAGCTACTTAAACACCCTTCCCCTCTCTCTTCATGAAGGTTCTTTATAGCTGAAAAACTACTCCTGTGACAGGTGCCATGATGACATGGTGTCTCTTTCTACCTGAGAAAGTCTAGTCCTTTTGCGTCATAGGTACATAGAATCACAGAATCATAGGAACAACTAGGTTGGAAAAAAACATTTATGATCATCAAGGCCAGCCTTTGTTCCAAGACTACCAAGTCCACACTAAACCATGTGATTGAGGGCCTCATTTACACATACGGTGAATACTAGCTGGTTCTGCAATCTGCCGAAGGAAAAATGAGGAAGACTGGGAAGGAAAGTACACTGGATGTTGACTTTCAGCATCCCTCCCATTTTGTTTGCACTTACAGAACTAATTTTCTATTAATGTTTTCATAACTGGATAATAAATTTTCCACTTAATGAACAGTAATAAAGGATTCAGATGCACATGCTCTTCAAGGTAGTTGCCAGTAGCTGGTCTGTGCTGTTGCAACTGAGTTCAAGAGCTGAGTTTTGGAACTTGCTTTCCATTTCACTCCCAGCAGTGTTATTCTACTGAGCTTCACAGAATTGTCCCTGATTTGCATTACTATGACTTAAATGAGAATTTAAAGTCCTCTGTGCTCTCTTTGCTGTATTTGCTGAGAACATAATTTTTACTTTGCAGAAAAAAACTCCCTAGAAGAAACAAAAGAGTAGATTTTCAATTCATAATGGTTTTTGCTGATTTTTCTCTCCCTACTTCTCTCTAATTTGTATCCTCCATCTGTCTCAGGATGCTTGCATAACTCACAGGACATATTGGAGGGATTTACAGTTTACTTAAAGATTACCATTTAAGCTGTTGCTTTCAAGTTTTATTAATAATGTATTATGTTTTCCATCTTATGCACTGCATTTCTTTTGTGAACCTTGCTGAAAGTACATTTGGAGGAGAGAAAAAAAGAAGCATGTTAAAAGCAAATGTTAAAACAAAAAAGAAGCTTGGAAGTGATGGTGTATATGTAAGTAATTTTATTACTAAAACCAGCTTCTCAATCTGCAAGTTCTCATCTGATGTATCTTTATGAGTACCAGAGGAAAGTTTGGGCTAAACATGTCAGTGACAAAAGCAAACATAGCTTGTCACAAGTGAAATTACAGGAATTATTCTTATTTTGCCATCACTTCTATGCTGCTCCGAACCATGAAGCAGAAGCAAGAAAACAAACATATATTCATCACATAAAGTTAATCACAGGGCTGGTGAAAGGCAAAGAATTACTGGTATTTCAGTTCTAGCAAATAACCAGAGTACTTCAGCTGGTTAGTCATCTGTAATATGTTCACTTTATGTGAACATATAGTAAACCATATCATTTTTATTGGTCCTTGGTGCTAAATCACACAGAGGATTGTAAAGGTGTGGGGTAGGGGGACAGATAAGGTGGAAAAAGGTCTCAAGAATAATCTTGTGGTTACATTACAAAATGCTGCAAGCCAGTAAAGCCCCTGCTGTGTGTGATCAGGGTCAAGTCACCTGGTGCCTTTTTCATCATCCTTTGACATACCTCAAAAGAATTAGATAAACAGCAGAATCTCACTGAAAATGCAAAGCTATTTATGAATAAATCTTTAATCACAACAAAATAAAATTAAACCAACCTCTTAGGGAATTTCATTCCAGGTGTGCTGCATTTGCAGAAAGAAGTTAAATCCTATATGATTAACAGGTCTGTCAAAATTAAGAAAAAAAAATAGAAAAAAAGGTGAATTTGATGTGATTATTCATTGCAATAGTTCTAATAAAAACCTAACTTCAGTTTATCTGAATTTCTAGTGGCCAATTCGACTTAGTAAAAACAAAAATTAAAAGCATTTCATCTCCTATTTACCGTAAATCATGTGTTGTGCTTGTCTGACTTCGCCAAAGTACCGTAATTATGATTATGAAATTATTTTTGACATTTTTGAAATATGAGTCATCTTGTCAAAGTGAATGTATTTGCTGTACTGTACAAAGTCTGCTAAAGGAAAAAAATATAGCTGGTATTATAGATTTTCAGCAGCAAAGAGTTTGGTGACACAGACATGATACAGCTGCAGTTGGTCAGTACTGGAAGGAGCATAAATATGAAGAATGATGGTTTGTTTACATATTTGTATTTGTATAGATTGAATGATTGATCCTCAAATCCAGTGTGCTCCTGAGGGTTGTGAAAATTGGGTCAGTTGGGTCAAACAGGGGTAGTGAGACTTCCAGCCATGAGACACCCGTCTGCCAGGCACAGTTGCGCTGCACAAGAAGTGCACAGCTTGGCTTGCTCTCTGCTGTTTCTGACAGCCATTGCATAATGCTGTGTTGTGTTGCTAAATGGGAAGACTCCTGCTCTAAAATGCGCAAATACTTCCAGTTCTTGAGCAGGGCTCCACACTCCTGAAAAACACTTATAGCCAATTCTGTAGTTGAAGCATCAAGGATTCATTTTTTGCTGTTCATACTAATCCTGTCACTGTACTAATCAAGCCTGCATATTTAATAGCATTTCGGATTTGAAATTATCTAAATTGAATGCTTTTACTTTATGACCAGGATTTATCAAAAAGAAGTGAAATAATACCTTTTTCCTCTCTTCATCATTATTGCCTTCATTCCTTTGCAGTTATTTTAATTTACATCAGTTAATTTCAGCTTCCATTTCAGTTTTCAGGCAGTACTGAAAAATATCTGTTCAAAACTACTTACAATCTAGAGACAGAGCAAGAAAAAACACAATTGTTTTCTGTGTCAGCAAGGACCAAAGTGGAATAGATATGCAGATCAAAGCAGTTTGCACTGAGGACCATTAAAAAGTCTGTAGAAATTTCTGGGTTGTTAACTTTGGCTGAATTCTCATCTGGTCCTATGTACTCAATTTTCTTGTGTGCACCTAGAGTCCATTAGGTGCACTCCAGGAGCATAGCTTCCAGTTCCCTTTAACCTAAAAGGAATCCAGTTCATGTACTCTAAAGCTACTTCACAATATTAAACAAAAAAAAAAAAAGAGGATAACAGGGAGATTAAAATCAAAATGCTAATGTTGTGTATAGGTAGGAAATGTAAGAACAATGAATTAAATCCCTTAGTTCAGTTCCATTAGAACTCTGTGACCAGGATTAAAATTTAATTTAAACCAATCGAATAAAATAAAAAATATATACATAAAGAAAGCATAATTATGTACTAGTACAGTAAATATGCAAAAAAAAAAACAGCATATCAAAGTAAGGCATGGGGAAAGTGTTTTGCATCATCTGCAGGTAAGTGTGTATGCACAGCAGTCCTGGTTTCCATTTCTGCTGAACAGAACCATAGGCTGTTGAAAAAGCAAAAGAAGTATCTCTAAAGGTGTTGATCCCAGTTTTTAAGATTTGTGTTTTATTCAAATCTTTAATTCTTATGGAAAAATGTTATTTTTTGTATTAATCTTTTTTTCTTATATGCTGATGCTCATACATATGTATATATGGTATTTCTATTTCACTGCTATACTTTGAAAATTTGGACAACTAGACAGATATTTTCATTTATTTTCTTTGGATACCTTAAGTATTTTGCTGTGAACTGACTCCATGAAATTCAGTGTCACTGAACCTGTTAAGAATTTTTCTCTAATATTAAAATTTAATTTCAGTAAAGATCTTTCGCCCCATAATGACTGATAAAGTTTTAGTTTGAATGAAAAAAATCAAAATTTCAAGCACCTAAGATTAAGTAAATTGTCATGAATCTGATGAGAGAGAACAAGAGTTGAGAAAAATGTAAATTTCCCTCACACTGAGCATCCCCTGATTCTGTGAAATCTAACAATAACACATCTAAAATATTTTATGAAGATTTATTCATAAGCATAAAATAGTCTCTCCTGATTTCATTGGCCATGGATTTTTTTTTTAACTTTTAAGGTAAGAGAAGCATAAAAAAAAATGTCATTTTCAGGTAGAAAGATTTATTTCACCAGCACAATAAACTACAGGTAAAATTTTGTCAACTCCTAGTCAAGAGCTGAAGTACTAAAACTTTTTCTCATCAGGCTGAATCTACTGCTCAGTTGAGGACAGTAGGAATAAAACCATTTAAATTAAAATCAGCTGAAGTACAATATAGTTGATGGGACCTTCTAGAAAAAAACTATTTCTCAAATAATTTGAGTTCTTGTCATGGGTTCAGCAGCAGCAGTCATTTTTCCCCTTTAAGTAGTAGCTGATGTAGCACTGTGTTTTGGATTTTCGGCTTGGGAACAGTGCTGATAACACCAGTGTTTTATAGTTATGGCTTAGAATGTTTAGGCTGGCAGAGGACTTTCAGAGTTTCATGCTCTGCCAGGGAGGAGGGGAGCTGGGAAGACGCTGGGTGGAAGGAAAGACAGGGCACCTGACCCAAACTGACCAAAGAGGTATTCCATATCACAGCACGTCATGTCCAGGATGCAGAAACGGAGAGCAGAGATCCAGAAAGATGGTGGTGCAGGGGGGGTGTACATGGCATGGCCGGGATTTGGCATGTGGTGATGGGGTGCACTGCGTAGTAGAGCTTGGCATCAGGTGATGGGGGGGCACTGCATGGCGTGGCTAGTTATCAGATGAAGATCTGTTGTATTCTCTCCTTGTATTTTCTCTTGTACTATTATTGGTGGTAGCAGTAGTGATTTGTGTTATACCTTAGTTACTCAACTGTTCTTATCTCAACCTGTGGGAGTTGCATTCTTTTGATTCTCCTCCCCATCCCCCGGGACTGGGGAAGAAAAAGTGGGAAGTGAGTGAGCAGAACTGTTTGAAAGCCTCAAACCACAACAGTTCTATTGGTCTGAAAAACATATTGACACATGCATCTACATAAGCACTCTTCCCCTTGATGATTAAGGTAATTATCTCTAAAATAACTAGCCCAATAACATTACCACTCTCTGTTTAAAGAAGAAAAGGAAAGCAGTGGAAGTGTTGTTTCCTTTTTAACTTTGAGTCATCTCAAAAGGTGGATTTAGTTTTCCTAACCTAAACTAATATTGCACTACCTTTATTCTACATCAGTCAAACGTCTTGTAAAACCCATGACTAGAGAAAATCTGAGTTGGGTAACAAAAGCTGTACAATATGTAGTAAATCCTCTGCTTAGTTAGCAATGATCTAAACTATGCCTATTGCAAAAATAAATGTGCAAAACAGAATGCACACACCATTTACAACACATCAAAAGTAAATTAAATGAACTCTTATCTACATTTCTGAGCAAGATTGTCAGATAATAACAGTTGCTTCAAAAAAGAAAACAAGAAACTGGCCCATAAATCAGCAATCTGACAAGATTGCCGTATAACAAAACCTACAAAGTGACTACCAGCAAATCATACATTCAGTCATTCCCCTCCTGCAATCAGGATGGCACAGGTATCAAGGCAAGTGACCTCCCACAGCAAGCTTGTTTGTGAATTTAGAAAAAGGGTGGGGCTGTAAAAGATTGAAATATTTGTTCTGTACTGTCCTCAAAAGACTCGTAGAGTTACCACAGATGTGAATATTTTTTCTATATTAAACCATTTAAGACAAAATTATCTTGGTTGTAACTCTGCTGAAGTCAATTAAAACCAGAGAAATAGTAGTCTTTAATGAAATATAGCAAATTAAATTCCAGAAAAATTCTGTGCCTAGAAAGGGATGGGAGTACATATCAGCAATCTTAAGTAAAACTAATCCCAGGGATGCTGCAATTGCAGACTGAAAATACAGATCCTAACCTAAACCTCAGGTGAAATTCAAGTATGCAAATCATGAAAATATATCATCTCTTACCTTTCTTGTCCTCTGTATCATGTATTTACAATTTCTGAGTCAGTTTCCTTTCTAGTTTAAAAAGAAAATTCAAAAGTCCATTAGAAATGAACTATTGAATAAGCATAATAAATGATTTTTTTAAAATCTCAGCTGATTTGACTTTCCTCCTGGAGTATTTTTTTTGATTTTGGTTTTTGGTTCCTCCTTTTCCCAAACTATGTACATTCATTGGTTCTAATGGAGTTGCCCTTGATTCACAGCAGTGTAACTCTGAGAAGATCTATCCCCTGATGGAGTGCTATCTTACATTTCTTCTGTGCACATGAATCATCAGCCTGGACTAACTAATGACTACTGGGGCTGATGATCAGTAAATTAAAAATTCTCTAATGAGGTTTTGATATGGTATAGTGTAATAGCTTCAAAAATACGGTCTACTGGGTCATTGATTTGTTAGCTACAAATTCTCCTTGTGTGCCATAACATTAATCAGCTTTAATGGCTTCAATGGAGGCATATTAATTAATTGCAGTCTCCCTTAATAACTCTCTGATTATGTATTTACCTGACCTAGACTGTACTGCATATTTTAGGAACTCTTTAATTACGTTTAACACAATAGTGGCTCCAAGAGAGACTATGAATAGTACATTGCAGGCACTATGATTTTCAAACATATTGGAAGTGTTATTTGACTTAACATTAGCCTAATTTTAAGGCAGATACACAGAAATCTTTTAAAATTTCTTTCATTAGTATAAATTAAATCCATGTTTTCAGACAGCTGAGAAATGAAGGTAAAACACCTAGATGATTTGTAACTTCAGTTCCTTGAAGTCCTATTTGTTTACACAAAACAAGCTGCATCTGGATACAAATGGTCCACACCAGGCAACATCAGAGGTCTTCAGCTGATCAAAGGGGAACATTCTTTTGTCCCTGCTAAGTACTAAGGTTTCTGTTAACTGTAGCAGCCTTCAAGAAAGCATTGCATCGTTCTGGCCACTTCCACACTGGACAATGCTGATTGCACAGAGTTGGTAGATGAAGGCGTTGCACACAAGGCAAAATATATAAAAGCCTTACTAGAGAGGTCTGTGTTTCTGAATGGACCCTCAGAGGAAACTGTCTCATTTGGTTTGTCCCTTTTCATGGTCACTCTTTACTAGAAAGAAATTCAAAGAATGACAAACATCCTAAAGTGTATTATTTCAAAACTTATGAAATGACTGATTATTATATGGATCTATTATATTTCCTACCATCATTTCATTTCAGTATGTTTGTGCTAGCAAAATTCTGTGTTTATTCAAAATTTATTTCTTTAAATTTATGTCTAAATTCTTTCATTCCTGTTTTTGCAAATTTTGCTTCCTATTATTCATCTTGAATTTATCAAAATTGCTAACAGTGCCTACCTTTTTCCCTCCTGTGTAATTCTCTCACGCAAATCATTAAAAAAAAATAAAAGTATTTGACCAGCTGAGAAAAAATGGGATTGCATTATTTTTTTCCAATCAATTTTAATATTAATTTAGTCTTGGAAATTCATAAGTTTAATTCTCTTCCCTGGGCTCTTGATTTTATTCCAAGTACATTTTAGCAGACTAAGGGAGCAGTCCTTTTTTTCCCTTTGGCAGACAAAGTAGATTTTCAGCTCAGATTATGCCACAGTGGGGGCAGTATATAAACTTCAGAATTTTGCCATTGAATATGAATTTAAAAAAATCTCAATTTATTCCAGAACAATCCTCACAAATTAATCTCATAGACGTTTTTATTAAGTCAATTTAGTTTAAAAATAAAAGGACTTCACATTTCATCTACCTGGACTTTTGTATAACATTTTGTGCAATGGCATATGGGAGATCAAATGGGAAAAGAAAAATTTTTTTGTAATTTTTGTTGAGTGACTGCACATTAGGAAAGGAAACGGACAAGACTGATAGGAATATCAGATTAGAAGGCGATTATTTGTGAAATTCCAGAACTTTACTCAAATATGACCTTATTTAATATCTTAAGTGGTTATAAAGAAAAAAAAAGTCTACATGGATGAATTGAGTGCAGAAATTCTAAGAATAGCATTCAGAAAGAAACAAATAAACTTTAACTTGGAACTGGAAAATAAACCAGTTTAGTGTTCAGCCATATAAAATGCAAAGATGAAAATAATAAAAGTATTTTAAAACTAACAAAATATAAGCACTGCTATAAATTATAAAGTAACACATGCATACATAAAAAATACAAAAGATGGAAAACTTGCCATGTGAGCAAACTGACCCAAAAATACCCACAAATAGATTTTTACATTAAAATCAGAAGGTTCTAATTCTCAATGCATTAAATTGAAAAAAAAAAAAAACCTTCCATTTTGAGGCAAGGAAATCTAAACAGATTTATTACAATGCTTCGAAGGGAAGAGAAATTCCATTCCACACATTTGTCAATGGCTTTTCTTGATGACACAGAAGGACATTTTCCACCTCATGTTTTTATTGTCTCTCACTTCATAAGATTTTCTGTGAAGCATTTACTTGTCAGCTAAATTCCCGCATTCATCAGACATTAGAATCACTGAAAGACTGCTTTATCTGTTCTTCATGAGAGGGAGTCAGAGATAGGTGTCTTCATCATCTTGCAGTCCATATGGCATTATCTCCCTTAGTAGCAACATGATGTTAATTGGACAGTTACAGAAGAAATAATTCAGCATCATGATGAATTCATCAGGATCTTGCCTTTTTTTTTTTTGTTAAACAGACATAAGCAAGGACTGCAGATATAAAAAGATACTTATATCTGTTGGTATACATCTTTCAGAAACCATGGCTTTTCATGTCTCTGCAATATAGAATTTCTGAGAAATAATAGCTACTCTTGAAAAACTGTGCCACGTACTTCAGTAATCAACTGAAGCACTGCTTTTGGCAGGAATGTCAAAAATTTATTACAAGCGTTTCATTTGCCTTGTAATTTCAGAAAAACATATGTTGTACTCAGGCAACAGGTCATAGATTTTGTTGTCTTTTTTGTTTTCTAAGACTTATTTTGTAAGGAGTGGATATTTCTCTTATTAAGAAGAAAAGGATGAAAAGAGGCTGAATGAAAGGATTTACACTAGATTTTTATCAGTATTATTGAGATAAGTGTATGACCCTTGGTAGAACAATCTCCTTTCGTATATATTACGTAAATATAAATATAAACCAAGCAGTTTACTATTCTAACCTGAAAATTGAAAATGTACAACAGAAAAGGTTACCACATACACTGAATTAATGAGTAGAATGTGAAGAATGTCCTACAGATAGAAAAAAATATAAACTTGTTCATGATCTTTTAAAAATATTTATTTATGATAATTTATGCACAGGAGATCTCTATATTTTTAATTTCAGAAAATGAGTGATGTATCTCTATATATCAACTTGCTGCAATAACAACATATACTTTTTTTGGAAACAGTCTTACTGAGTAGAGTATTGGCAATGCAGATTGTGTCTCTCATTTATTTTCTTTTGCCTGCATTTTATAAAAAGGTAAGATGTCAAAGCACGAATAACTACTAGTTTGTCAGATCCATCATATATTGCATGCTTCTGCATCTACCTGTCCACTGCAGGATTAAAAAGCAAAAAGAAACTGATTAAAATCTGTGTGAAAATTAGATCAAAACCAGGGCAAATTTTGGCAATCATCCTGGCAGACTGGGTTACATAAGAACATAAAAAGGCAATTCTGATTCAAGATTTAGCAGTGAAGTAAGACCTCAGTGAAGCAGAATTATACTGCAATACAAGAAGAAAGGAAATCTTTAACAAAATGAAGGTTTTAAAGAGAAGTTCCAATGAAATACCTAAAACTTGATCAATACATGAAGTCAGAAGTTAAAAGACTGGAACAGAGCATGAATTAAAGTGAAGAAAATGTCATTTGCAAGGCAGAGGAATTAATTGTTTAGGAGTCTTTTGCAAAGGTATAACCTGAAAACTAAATTTATCTCGACTGTGCTGAGTCCATCTCTTACATTTCTATTTTACAGAACCTGTCAAAATAGTAGCAAAGACAGAGCTAACCCAAATGATTAAAAAAAAAGCTATAGCCCAGAAGTTCACAACACAAAGCTGATACGAACAAATAATTTTCACTGAGCCTGGTTGTTTCATGTCAGTCTTTAAAGGATTATAAGTCTCATGATGACAAAAGTTTGAATCATGGTCTTTTAAAAGAATAATAAACTGTAGACTCTTTAATCCTCAAGTGAGTTGACTCCTTTCCTTTGAATCTTCCTGCTGCCAAGAACTGCTACCTATATGCTTGGCAGACATCTTTAGCAGCAGAGCTAAGTATGTGCCATGTCACAAAGAGGAGTCACCAACTCTATGAAGGTGGAAGATATTTCTTCGAAAGGATTGACAGCTTCCAGGAGGAAAAACACACTCGAATACCTTCATATAACTTAGAGGTCAAGTTGAAAGGAAGACAAAAAGCATCTAAGGGAGTTAAAGTGAAATGGTCTGTGGATTGAAAACAGAGTAGCCAGGATTTTCAGACATAAAGATGCTCTCGCCTAGCACAGCACTGGTCTGGGCCCCCAAAGCAATGTGGCCAAAAGAAATCACTCCTGAAAGTTATTTGAGGTTGGACAGTAAGTTGTGTTCATCCCCCACGTACTCTCTAACCACTACATGTCCCTCTAACAGTTCCAGCTTCCTATTTGGCATCAGAAGGGATAAAATTCTCTTCTTTCTTGCTCTTTTTGTAGGGGAGGATAAATGAAGGAATGAGGAACAAAAATGGTGGTTGAGACACAAATGAATGACAGGGGGACTGAAGTTACATCAAAATGCTAATCACCTTGCAGAATGAAGAGGGACATCAGGATCAACCCTGCTGCCCTAGGCTGCCTACTGCTGGGCTCAGCTCTGTTACTTTCATGTAGCTGGACGATCTCCTTGGCTATCCTCCTTCCTCTGGCAAAATGTAAATCTCTTTTCCTTAAATGTGTCCTATTTGTTTTTTGTTATTTATAACTCTAATCTAGCTCTTCTTTCTTTTACGGATCATATGGAAGAACGAACGTCTGTAAACACTGGGAAAGACATATCTGCACTCCTGGGCCTCTTAGCTGAGCTGTCTCCTGAAGAGCTACTTTTCTCATTGCTGTTTCTTTACCAGAGACGTACTAGAAGGCAGCCTTGTCTACTTTTTCTTTGCCATATAGCTTGGACAGTTTTCTGTGTTTCCTTCTTAGCTGCATGGCGACAAATAGCTTAATTTTGTCCTTTCTAAAAATTGGTCTTCAACTTTTCCTGCCATCAATTACCAGTATTGGAAGGAAAATGCACAAACAGTTTGAAGTAATGTGGGAGGAGGAAGCTCTTATATGAAGTTCTTTCGTGAAAAATTTAAAAATCATAACAGCAATAACAATGAAGGGTACAATTTCAGGTCTGATTTGATCCTGTTCTCATCATTTTGCCAGTTTTAATCTCTTTTCCTATATGCTTGTGCTGTAGCTTCACCTAGTTGGTTTTTGCCTATTCACCCTCTTTTATGTCCTATTGAAAAGATCAGCTGAAATAGTTTCTAATTAGTGTAGTAATGGGAAAAAAAAAAAAAAAAATGACCTAGCCAGTGCGAGCATATACCTTAGGGTAGTTTCATAATTGATACAGAGCTGTCATCACATATCATGCTTATACTGTTTTATCCTGCTGTAAGGATTTACACTTCAGATACTTTCTATTCTCATAGCAAGCCTCATAAACCCTTCGGGGACAAATTCTGTCCTTAATTTACCAATACAAATTATGATGTCTTTCATCCACTCTTAGAATCAAACTTCAAAAAAATTCCACAATCAAAAATTATATAGATAATTTTATCTGTTTACTACAAAAATGAAATAAACTGCTCTCTCTAGCAATCTTAGAGATTAGTAGTATTCCTGTTTGCTCTACACAGCTTAGCAATAATAAAATATTAAAAAACTCAATGAAGTAAAACATCAAACAGTGAAATCCTATGAATTTTCTTAGTGTTCACAGACCAATGCACTGTGTTTATTCATGCAGAAAACTGAGACTGTCCAAGACTCCTTATTTTTTTCTTAATTTTTTTTTCTACAAAGCTGTAATGTTTTATTGTACAAATGAAAGAAATAAACAACTGTAGATAGTTTAGCCTAGTAGTCAAATTCAAACAGGTTTAAGGAAGGTAGGACAGGCATTATGCCCCTCAGGAACTACAGAAGGATTTAATAATTTTTTAAGATTGCTAAACTTTTCAGGCCTAGAATCATGACTACCCAACCAAAGACCTGACACACACTGGAAAATTCAGTAGGAATCTACCTCAAGTCTGTCATTTGGAGGGCATAGGTAGAAGAGCTTGTCTGAAAAGTTGCATGAAGGATCTAGCCTTACATCAGAGTTCTTACTCAAACATAGACAGAATTACGTGTACAAGTATTGGATGCCTAGGATGCTCAACACTGGGTTAACTCCATTGTTTGTACTTCTTTCCAGTAGCACAGGTGAACTGCTATTTAGCTGGATGCATGCTGAGACAGAAAAAATAATAAGAAAAAAATTAGATGTTGGCTCATCTTCCATAATTGTGTATTCTGTGATTTTTCATACTTTAGTTATTTTATTTATGATTTTTCCTTCTTCACTGAATAATGGGGAGTTAAATTGAATTGTTCCCAGCCTAAGAAGGCTGTTGTATGTATACTCAGAATATGAGAATATATGTATGTTCAAGTGAGGGATACCAGTCCAATGCATGGGCTCTGTGTCTTATGATGTAATTTCAGTTACTTCAACTAATGTCCCTTCAGTGATCTTGATGCAACTATCCTGTATAAACTATACCCGCTTCATTTTTTTGCATAATATTTTTTTGTCTTCTTTTTATGTTTTATTGTGGTTACAAGCAAAACTGCATCTGAAGTTTTCTTTGATTCAAGTTCTGCTTTCATCAAGGCTGTAAATTGAAAAGAAAATCTGAAAATTTAAAGCTGAGAAATAGTGATATAGGTGAAAAGAGCTTATTTGTAATTGAATCATTTCAGGGTTTTCTGTTCTCTTTGGAATTTTTCTTTCTTTGCTTTTGGGTTTTGTTGTTGTTTGGATTTCAACAGAAAGGCAAGCATATTTAGAAATAAAAATCTGTTCCTTTCCACTGCTAACATGAGCTACCTTGCTCAGAAGTGCTGCACTAACAGCTGTATTTTTTCAAGGTATTTATGAACAGCCTCTTGCACTTAGCTGTTGAATATCAGCAGTTTTCAGAGAACCAAGGGAGTTCAGATATGTAAATCAGAATTTGTAGATTATTTTAAGTGCCGTAGCGGGAGAACATCAGAAACAGTTCAAAACAATGTACGATAGGAATGTTGGGACAAGTTTACTTAAAATAAAAAGGAAGCAAAGTTTATAGAACTTGAAGACTTATTAAAAATGAACTTAAAAGCTTTGCCCAACTTATTTTCCTCCTGCTGAGTTAGCACAGTCCATTTCTAGCTGCAGTGGCATATCATAAACATTCAAAGCAGTTTCTCCTTTTTCAGGTATGCAGTTGCGATTGTTTGCAAGCCCAGTGGTAAGACAAACAGAAGAGATTTCAGGAATGTTTTCACTTCTCATTCCAATCTTACAAGTAGATACTATCTGAAAACAGATGATAGGATTTACCACATTATGTAAGTGGCAAGGAATCTTGGAGGGTTTTCTGTGACCAAAATTCAAATTCCAAACAAAGGGCTCCCCTTTCAGGATGTGTTACGGTATTCTGCAGTTCATAAGCATAATTCTTAGTCTTAATTGGGGCTAGCAAAAGATGATGTAACCATTTTTTCTTAAAAAAAAATAAAAAAAAAAACCTAACTCATAAACTTGCGTGAAGTTTTCTTGAGTTGATTAATTCCATTAATTGTGATACAACGTGTTTTACAGTTCACCTGGATAATGTAAATCATATTTATATTTTATGAATGTATACCCCAGCCAAAGTACTGCATTCAGTACTTTGAACACAGGAAGGATGTGGAGCTGTTGAGAAAGTCCAGAGGAGGGCCACAAAGATTATCAGAGGGCTGGAGCACCTCTCCAATGAAGGGACAGATGACACAGCTGGTTTGTTCGTCCTGGAGAAGATAAAACTCTGGGGAGACCTTATAACAGCCTTCCAATATTTAAAGGGGACTGTCCTGGGTTCAGCAGTAGCAGTCATTTTTCTCCTTCTTAGTAGCTGGTGCAGTGCCATGTTTTTGACTTTTGGCCTGGGAACAGCACTGATAACACAAGTGTTTTTAGTTGTTGCAGTAATGTTTAGTCTGACCAAGGACTTTCTGAGTGTCATGCTATGCCAGGGAAGAGGGGAAGCTGGGAGGAAGCAGAGACATGACACCTGACCCAAAACTGATCAAAGAGGTGTTCCATACCACAGCATGTCATGCCCAGAAGTAAAAACGGGGGCAGAAGACCTGGAAGGGTGGGGTTCACGGCTTGCTTGGGCTGGGTATTGGTGGTAAGCAGTTGTATTCTCTTCCCCTGTTGCTTCCCTTGTCATTATTACTATTGGTGGTAGCAGTAGTGATTTGTGTTACGCTTTAGTTACTAAACTGTTCTTATCTCAACCCGTGGGAGTTACATTATTTTGATTCTCCTCCCCATCCCCCTGGGAGCAGGAGTGGGAAAGGAAAAGAGGGGAGCGAGTGAGCAAACTATGTGAGTTACAGCTAGGCTTAAATCATGACAGGGGAGAGGGACTTTTTACAAGGGTGTGCAGTGATAGGACAAGGGGCAATTGCTTCAAGCTGAAAGATGGTAGCTTTAAAATAAATATTAGGAAGAAATTCTTCACTGTGAGGGTGGTGAGACATTGGTACAGATTGACCAGAGAGTCTGTGGATTCTCTGTCTCTGGAAGTGTTCAAAGCCATGTTAGTTGGAGCTTTGAGCATCTTGGTCTAGTGGGAGGTGTCCCTAACATGGACAGAGGGTTTGGAACTAGATGAACTTTAAGGTCCCTTCCAACTCCAATCATTCTATGGTTCCATGATTCTATGCTTTATGTTTATAATTAGAGAGAGTAGGTTGAGAAAAGATTGATAAGTCTGTGAAAGAGAAAAAAAGTTGTCTACCAGGAAAAGAAGTCAGCATAAGACTGTGGCTCTTGCTTCCTGTTACAGAGTGTGCGTAAGTTTCCCCTTGGGTACCAGGGCAGAGCTGCAGACTCCCTGTGTGCTGTAGCAAAGGTCTTCAGATTAGTCTTGCTTTAGGCCATGGAAAGGGCATGGACAAAGTGTATAGTTGTCGCTGCAGGTGCTATATGGTATAAAACATAGGGGTGGAACAAAATATGGCACAACATAAGAAGATAACTAAACACTAAGTGGAAACCTAAGGTGGCTGAGTGGGGTTGCCTAATAGTCTGCTGTAACAGGGACAAAGGAGCAAAAATAGATTTTTTGAAATTAATTGCTTCCTCGATGTTGTTCAGAGGGGTGTTTTACTCAAGGTTTCCGTATGCTGCATACAGGGTGTTGGCTTTCCCTAAGGTAGAGCTGTTTTCCTTATCCCTTTGATAAAAGTGATCTTTGTTCTAGAAGACTGCATTTTTATTTTCATAGATATTGCAATACAAATATATTTTATAAAGGACTTGTGTAAAAGAGAAAGTAACAACTTTATGATATGTTGGCTTCATGTTTACAAACTCAACATACTTGTAAAGGAGATTTATTTTATTCAGCCTAATGAAATCGATGGAGTCCTTACAGGACCTTAGAAAACTGGACTGTACTTTGCTCTGTATTCAGTCGCATGTTCCCCACATGTTAAAATTATAATTTTCCGTTTATTCTGAGTCAGGGTCAGCCATAACGAATCACATATCAAAGGCAGCTACCATAAGTAATAGAACAAATGAATGCCTCAATGTGCCTCCATTTTCTTCTTTAAAGTTGCCGTAATCTCAAGAAATTGAAATCCCTGTTGCAAAAAAATAAATATGGAAATTCATGTAGCTGACAAATTCTGATTATAAGAATGTATGAATTATCATTTTTTTTCCTGTTATCTTTATAAGTCTTACATTACAACAAGGCACATATCATGTTACATGAAGAAACAGGATATATAATATTATTTTTAAAATACATCCCATGTGTATGGCAAGTGAGATGGTACTATCCTATTTCTTCAAGTATTCAGTGATATGTCTAGCATTTACATCTTTTTTCTTCACTTTTTCTTCAATAAATATATAAAATTCTCTATTGATGCAGCATTAGTTCACAGAAATGGCTGCTCGTTTTTGCCTGATAAGCCTGTGATTTATTGCTAAGAATCAAATATTTATTAATCATTTGAGCTCAGGATATGAAATAATTTTTCAAGTTGTCCAGCTGAGCCTATCTGGTTAAATTTTCCCATCAATTGCAAGAGATGGTATAAACTTGGCCGTGAATGTCAAGCTGTCTTCAGGAACAGTTTTAATTTCAGTCTCAACCTGTGCATCAATGCTTAGACAGTGAGTTATGAATTTTCAGTCTCTTAGCAGGACAAGTCCTTCACAAGTTCACTTTTGATGTCAAAAGTGAGATCAAACAGAGTTTTCTTATTTTGATAAAAGTCTCCAATTAAAAATAAAATAATCTCACCCCTGGATATTTCTTCTTATATCATTGAGGATATCAAGCATGCCTGTGAATTTTAACCATATTTCTGCTCCATTTTAGAGATACTCCTTTTCTGTAATGGAAATGAGCTTGTATCTATCTCCAGAGTGAGAATCGTTGCAAGCAAATTCATGGCCTTAATAATTCCCACAGGCCAAATACCAATACTAACATCAACCTGATTTCCAAAGTGATAGTTTAATGTTAAGAAACACCATTAGTGCCTAATGCAATGCCAAACCAATAGAATTGCTGTCAAAGATGGAAAACAATCAGTTAAATACGTTGCTCTAAAATTAATGAATTAAGAAAGCAATAATTTTCCTGAAGTAGATGATTGGGATTATGCTACTACAAGGCAGATACATTCCAGTGACAAGCCTTTGATAAAGAAATAAAAAAAATGATTTCTGTAAAACTTCTAGAGAAGTTTCTGGGCTGTATCAAAAAGTGTGTGACCAGCAGGTCAAGGGAGGTGATCCTGCCCCTCTCCTCTGCCCTCGTGAGACTTCACTTGGAATATTGTGTGCAGTTCTGGTGTTCTCAACATAAAAAGGACATGGAACTGTTGGAACA
>JASSUY010040067.1:0-14634 GCA_032466535.1 Forpus xanthops | reverse complement strand
AAACACTGGTGTTATCAGCACTGTTCCCAAGCCGAAAATCCAAAACACAGTGCTACACCAGCTACTGCTTAAAGAAATATGACTGCTGCTGCTGAACCCATGACAGGCACTCAGTGCATTTTTACTACATTTAGATCATAAATGTGACACTTGAATGAACCCTCATCAGTGGGTTGATGTCTTTGCCTTCAAAAGCACTTTTAAATCTCATACATGGGAGGTATTTTGCGAAGGTTCATTATGTGTGAGCAGTAGGCTTTGATTTTTTTGGTGAAAACACACTTACTGTGTGTAATGTTGGCTGCTGTGGGACTGAAAGCAATGAGAAGGCTCATCTTTTAGGAGCATTGCATGTGATGTGGCAAATGTGCTGCCATTAGGATGTAGCAACAGACATCCTTTGAGCTTGCTAAGTTCTTCAGCTTCATTTTTATCTTTGGCTGTAGCTGTGGCTTAGTGCACCGTGGGTGTGCAGCTGGGCCATGCTGTCCGCTACAGAAGCCATCAGCAAATCTGTGCTGGTGCCTCATAGGGGCTTTTGAGGTCTGGAGCATCTCCAGAGGCTGGGGGAGGTCAGCTCTGCAGCAGGGGCTTTCTTCCCACTCTTGCGTGGACTTGGATATTGAATAGTCTCATTTTACTGTAATTCACTTGAGCTTAATTATATCCTAAAGTGGAGTAAAGACCACTTGCTCAGAATTAAAGCAGCTTAATGTAGATCAACCAATTCACTTTAGATCTTTACCTCTTAGTTAACCCAGACTGATTTCTCTCTGTGTGTCTTCAGTGTCCTGTACCATGGCAGATTTAGAGCGATGTCTTCATGTTTCCCACAGGTGCTAATTCTTACATGGAAAACTAACAAAAAGGTCAGGAATAGCTGGGAATCTCTGCAAATACGTGCCATACTCTGCTGAGGTCATGACCACGTTTGTACTGGGCTCTATTCTGCATTCAGTCCCTGACATGAGCAGGCAGTAAAGGCTGATGTAGGTAGGGAACCATTGCTGTGTAGTACAAAGATGATAATTCAGCCTGCAGAAGTCATTCCTTTGCTTCTTTTTCATTGACCATAACTGGGAGCTTACACATCTGGCCCCCTGGTGTAGGAGTGGAAATGCTCACAAACACTGTGTTAGTGTGGTGTGGCACTGGGTGTCATAGACAGGAGAAGGACATGGATGATGTCCTAAAGCAAGAGAGACGTGGAGCTGTTGGAGTCAGTCCAGAGCAGGCCATGGAGATGCTGTGAGAGCTGGAGCAGCTCTGCTCTGGAGCCAGGCTGAGACAGCTGGGCTGGTTCAGCCTGGAGAAGAGAAGATTCTTTAAGGGGAGTCCTTAGAGAGCTCCAGTGCCTAAAGGGGCTATAAGAAACCTGAAGAGGGGCTTTTGACAAGGGTTTGTAGTGACAGGACAAGGGGGAATGGCTTTAAATTGACAGTGGGGAGATTGAGATTGGATATTGGGAAGTTCTTCCCTGTGAGGGTGCTGAGGCGCTGGCACTGGGTGCCCAGAGAAGCTGTGTCTGCCCCATCCCTGCAGTATTCAAGGCCAGGTTGGACAGGGCTTGGAGCAACCTGGCCGAGTGGAAGGTGTCCCTGCCTGTGACAGGGGGTTGGAACTGGATGAGCTTTAATACCCGTTCCAATCCAAACCATCCTGTGATGCTGTGGTGATTCTGTGATGTGCAGGGCGCAACAGGAAGTCTCACATCTTGCTTCAGAAGAAATCGGATTGACCTTTAATGTAAAGGCAATGCAATTTAATTGCAACTTTATTAGGTTAGAATCTGGTTCTCCAGGATGTATTCAAGTAGCTGCAGCTATGAACTCACTGGGGCAGAGTGTAACTGAGTGTATCTGATAGCTCAGAGTCTTGGTGAACAAGCAGTGATGTCTGAAGGTGGTTCAGCTGCAGCCATGGTGCAGGGGTGTCTGTACTTCCCATTTGAGAGAAATACAGCAGCTTTGCTCGCAGAAGCCATGGTGTCCTCAGGCCATCACATACAGACTTTGAGTGCTTTTTTGCCTCTACCTCCCTTTATTGCACGTTTATTTGGGATCATCCTCCCTAGTCCCGTGAGTGTCCTTGTCACCTCTCCAATCAATACTGTGGTGGTTTCACAAAACAAAACCCCAAGAGGAAACAGTCTCTCAGCTGAGATTCCCACATCATCCTGGGCATTCAGGAATTAACCCCAGTGGGAGCTTTGTGCCTAAACCTCCCAGGCAGCTGTAAGTACCCTCTGCTGTGCTCACTGGTCCTGGATGCTACTGAGCAATTTCCATAGCCATTGCTGAAAGTGTCTATCTTGCTTTCCCATCAACACGATGACTCTTCTTCCTGCACAGTCTGTGTCAGCAATAGCAACCAGGAATTTGCTGCGTCCACACTGACCTCTACTTAAACCTGTGCTTATTGTTTGTTGCACTGGTCTCTCTGCCACTGATAAATGTAGGTAATGGGTTTGCAGTGTGCTTCAGGGGAAGCTCTTAACCTTTCCAAGTGTTACTGTGCTGTCTGTCCTTAGTTGATGTTCAAACCTCAGGTCAGGACACCTCTGGGCACACACAATAGACCTGGGTGTTGCTTGGAACGGTGCTTAAATTGACCTCAGGTGTATCCTGTGCACAAAGCAGGTTGCTAGGGGAGCCTGATGAGTGGAGGTAGGAGCCTCAGAGCCCATGAGACTTTTGGCACAAGAATACCCTCCCTCTGCAAGCATGGGATTGCTTGGCAAAGGCTGAACCGAAAGAAGTGGAAGCCCAGCAGGAAGCTTCAAACAATAAGTGAGGAGGGTGCTTGCAGGAAGAAGTTTGCCTTGGAAGCTGTTGCTGAGGCTTATTGAGAATTTCCTCAAAGCTCTGAAACAGTGGGCAGCGAGGCAGTGGCGGCTTTAACAGGAGCTCATGGTCTCTCCTTGTAATAAAAAAGAGTTTGGATTGGAGAGGAAATACTGATGTTTGTCAAGGAGAATTAATGTCTGATGCTGCCGTCCAGAAATCTTGCAAGGTCAAATTAGATTTTAAGGAAGTTTTTTGTACCCCTCATAAAATGACTCTTAGAGTTATGCTTAAAAGCTTCTCACTGCAATCATAAAACCCAGAACACGTTCTCTGTTTTCATAACAGAAATGTTTTCAGTTAATCTTTGATTTGCAGCTTAAGGCTTCCTTAAACCTCCCCATGCATTCAGTGCCTTGTCATGGAAACAGGAGTGAGAAAAGCAAGTTGCCAACTCTGTGTTCCATTTGGGTTTAATGCTTGTCCATGAGAGGAGTGCAGCTTTCTCCTGGCAGATCTGGTGCTTTTATTCCACAAATCAGGTTCTTTACACCAATGTAAGAGTCTTGAGCCCAGTAGGTCCGACTGCAGCACAGCATGGGGAGAGGTGGGGAAGAGCAAAGCTGGAGACAGGGCTCAAAATGTCTTGAGGGGAAAAAAGCTGCACTGATGCTGGTTTGTCACATGCAAACTTCTGCCTTGCGGGTTTCCTGGTGTGCTGTTACCTGGTGTAGATCTAGAAAATTAGGATATGCCGAGGCTTAGAAGTGTCATTGTCCAGGTCACTAAACCACCAATTCCTTCAGCTGAGTCCAAGACAAACCTTTTCTAGTGTCCTTGTGCACTAAGCAAGGTCCCTGCCGGCTGGGTTTGTTAAGGTCCTGGTCTTCCCTATGTGCAAAAGGGCAATTATTAAGTGCCTCCAAGAGTTCTATATTTGCATAACTTTATATCTGTATCCCAAATCTGCTTTTGGTGAAACTGGGAGGCTCTTCTGTCTCCTGCTGCAGCTCAAGCAAAGCTGAGGCAGCAGTGGGGTGCAGAGACAGGAACTGATTTCAGATAGCTGGTGTTAGTGTCAGGAGCACAAATGCACTTATTCCTGAGGCTGGGAAACCTTCTTCAGGATTTCCAGGAAGGAAGGAAGCATGTCTGCAGGTGGTGAATGAAGGGCTGTGGAGACTCACAGCAGCAATGGCACATTTGTTCTGAGACCACAGCATTCTTGGCACCTGGTTTCTTGCCTGGGATTAAGTGTAATTTTATGGCTAATGGAACACCTTAGGCACAGGGAGGAATAAAACATCCGTAAGAAATGGCTTTTGCCTCCAACTGCGAATTAACTGCAACCAGAATTCCATCCTTCTGCAGAAGAGAGGGAGCTGGAAGGAGCTGAGCCTCATGTTTGGATTCACGTGGGAGATGCTCTGCTTTCCCTGCTCAAGGTTTTGGATTTCCGCTACACTGTCTCCCTGCTCACTTCTTGTCCAAGTAGAGATTCAAAAGCAAATGTCTATGGATTACACAGCTAAGAGATGGAACTCTTTCTTCTCTGGGTACATGAAAATGCAAAGAAGCCTTCAATGGCATTAATACTTTTTATCACTGAAGCTTGAAAAGAGTCCACCTAAGTGATGTCTTTTTCTAGCCAGGTATTTCCTTTTCCCCTGCCTTCTTCCTGTGCTGTTTCACCTTTCAGTCCCTCAGTTACTGAGGCACAGTTTGGACTGACCTGGAGTGCTGTAGAGACTTCCATCTCACTTGGCTGTGCTACAGGATAAGGGAACCAGATGACAAATGTTAGAACCATTCATGATATGCAGAACATCTTGTGCTCCTACTAATGCTTATGCATCAAATTGTATTCAAAACCATACAGCTTCAACCGTAAGCGCAGGGTATGATCATATGCCTTAATGAGTTGGGTTTACACCAGCATTATCCTAAGTTTGCCTGTTCATACAGAGGGGACACTAACAGTCCTTTCTGACAGCTCCAAATAAAACTTTGGACCCTTGGGCTGTGCCCCTGGTTCTGCCCAGCTCTAAGAGTTGGGTGAAGATTTGCCTCTGCAAATCATCTCTTGGTTTTTGGCTTTTTTTTTTTCCCAATAAATGAAGGCTGTGGAAAATCACAGATCCCAGGCTGGTTTGGGTTGGAAGGGACCTTAAAGCTCATCCAGTTCAAACCCCTGCCACAGGCTGGGACACCTTCCACTCAGCCAGGTTGCTCCAAGCCCCATCCATTGAACACTGCCGGGGATGGGGTAGGCACAGCTTCTCTGGACACCCTGTGCCAGTGCCTCAGCACCCTCACAGGGAAAAATTTCTTAATATCTATTATAAATCTCCCTTCTGTCATCTCCAAGCCATTAAAACCATCCCCCATGGTAAGTGTGTTAGCAAGAATGTTACTGTGGAGATTTGACCAGAACTACTTGAAGCTGACTGTAACCAGACAAAGGTGGCCTTGGGCTGTGTCCCATTGTAAGGGGACAACACAGCACCTGCAGGGACCTTTATTGCATGGGCAGAGGGACCAGGCCTCATTGTTACTGACTGCTTTCTGGAAGCTGTGGTTTCCAATATTAACACAGACCTCTACCAAAGCATATAGGGACGCAAGAGGGGAAAAAAGAAAACAACCCACTTCCATCTGCTGTGCTGATGTCCTTCCCCTCTGCTATACTAATTGTTCTCATCTCTGAGATGGCTTGAAAGGTGCCAAATGGGTAACAGCAAGGGCCTTGTGCTGTGCAAGGGAGAGAGAGCTGTGGCTCGAATGTGCCCTCGAAGTTCTCACAGCATCCTCTCACATTCATCTCTGTCCTCACAAGGGTGGACCACGTGATTCAAGATTGAAGTTTAAATTCAGTTCTTCACTTGCTTTTACAAACATAGAGGGCTCCATCACTGTAAGGAGAGGTCTTGTGATCACTAAAGGGGGTTAATGATTAATTTTAAATATCAGGATATTAGAATAGTTCATTGTGGTGCTTGTTTGCAAAAGCTTGAGTACCAAGTGCAGCGCTGGGGGAGGTTTCTGAATTCTAAGCCAAGGGCATGGTGCAGTGCTGCTGGGAGGTTTCTGGATTCTAAGCATTGCCTTGTCCTTCTCCTACTGTCTCCTGTAACACATTGGGTGTGCTTTGAGGCACTTGGCTGTGTAAGGTAGGAAACATTTATGGTTCAAAGGAAGCATGTTCTTTGGAGTTACCAATCTGCAGTGACAATCAGTGTTAAAGTACTTCAGCACTACTTATGCTCACACAGGTTTGGTTCCCTCATTATGCATCTTTCTTTGTTGCTTTAATCAGTAATGGCTGTGATGATAGCACGTTCTGCTCATTGAGAGTGGAGTTTTCTCAAACATCACATGATTTCTACATAAATAAGCAAGTATTAGCACAATAGAAGCCTCGGGATACATTCACCCCATACTGTTCAGAGTGTCTCTGGGATCTCCAGGCAAAGTCCAGACCTGGTGGCTGCTGCTAGTCATGATGTCCTGGTGCCTTCTCTTCTAGGGGAGACGGACACCCTGCACTAGTCTGCCAAAGAGCACAGGCAATAGCTGTGCTCCAGGATGGGTATGATTTAAAAGCAAATTAACTGGATTAGTGCTAGTGCATGAATAACAGCTGAGTATATCTGTATAGCAGCTCTGCTCATGTGCACTCTTATGTGGGAACTCTGCAATTGCAGGCTGGCTCACAGAAGTCTCTTGGGCTCCCCTCTGTGGAGTATTTGCAGAGCTAAACCCCTTAATAGGGCAGATGGAGCCTTCTCTGTGAATCCAGATTGCTGGTGATGTGGTGGTGTCTGTTGTGTCTTCACACTGTAATAGCAGCTCCCAAGGTTGACCATCATGGGTCAGGGAGCACAGGGCATGCAACCGCTTGGGAACCAAGAGTTTTGTGGGGTAGCAGTGAAGGGGTTTTGCAGTGGGTTGGAGAGCAGCATCACGGCTGCCACCCCTTTCTGTTGGTGGAGACAAAAGTGACTGCTCTGCAGCAGGGCTGCATTAGCAGCATCAGCATTAGCATTAGCAGCTGGGCTCTGTGGAGGCAGCTTTGCTGTTGTGCCACAGTGTTGAATATTATCAGCGTTCAGCTCGTACCAAAAGATGCATTTCCTACACCAGTACTTGGATAATGCCTGAAAAGCAGCAGGAAAGGGACCCGGCAAATTCCTACTGGGTTTCTCCACTCTACAGTTTGTGGTTTCCACCAGTGTGTGTCCTCTAAATACCCGGTCCTGCTGTGGAAATACAGCCTGTGTTGTGTGGGCCCTTGGCTGCTGATATCTGTGGGTCATGGAATAAGCAGTGGAGATGTGGAAAGGGAAGTTGTGAGGGTGGTGAGCTGGTAGCAGAAGCCATCAATGGCAATGTGGCAAATGAGTTTCTGTCTCTTATTAATGATATGAGAGGTAATAATCCCTCTACTGCACTAACTACAGACAGTGAAAATATGGTAATGAAAATAAGCCCCATTGCCAGTATTTGAAGTTACAATTTGCATTTATAAAGAGGCTTATGTGAATAGCAATTATTATTTTGTACATGGCTCTCTTTTGTCCCGTCTATTCTGATCTCAGCAAATGCTGGTGTAATTAATCACAGAGGATTAAATGCCGCAGGGAAAGGACTGGGAAATCATGTAAAAGGAAAACTCTGCTTGGCTTTGACTTACAGTAAACTCGGGTTGTGTGTCACAAAGAACATGCTGCCTGCTCAGTCATCGTAATGCCCATCAGCATTTCCCTTCCCATGGTTGTCTGCCAGTAACATAATAAACTCTCACCATTATTTTACCTTGTTCTGGATGCCTGGAGTGAATAATTCCAATTACTGCAAGGATTTATGCCCTCTACCCCTTGGGTTTGGGCAGCGATGGTAATGAAGATGTGGTTTTTCTGGCAGATCCACCTAAATTCCTGCAAAAGCCACTCCTGTAGGTGCTCATAGTTGAACATTTGATAGGTATTTGGTATTCTCTCTTTGCTGTCACAGTCCCTGATGATATCTTATCTTTATTCCCCAAAATAAAGCCAGTTAGCTAATGAGTTCCCTAATGATTATGTGAGTAATTCCTGCATGAACAATTGCTACTCTTTGCTACAAAGGGGCAAGCTTGGAACACATTTTTGCATTTGGTTTTTATTGTTTCACATTTGGTGTTGGTATTTTTTGTGGCTTGAAGTTGTGGGGGTTTATTTTAATTCCTTGTAAATCATCATCTCCTCGCAGGGCTGTTAGATCAGAAGTATCTTGGTGAGTCTGAATGGTAGTTATGCCTACAGTGACTTGAGGTCACCTGTTTTGGTGTAGATAGTGACAAATACTAGTGATCAGGGAGCACCATTAGGATCATAGTGAGATGCTAAATGCTTGGAGTGACCTAGTTATTTAAGCACCTTAGTGCTTCCTGAGGGATCCCTTAGGGTTGCCCCATTAAGTGTCTTTTGCTGGTCCTCTACAGAGAACTTTGTCTCCACACTTGTTGCTGCTGTGACTGCAGCAGCTCTGGTCTGTTTGCCCTTTTCAAGCCAGCACTGAATATTAGCAAACTAGAGTGGTTTTAAATGAAACTCAACAGTAGCCATGGATCGGAATGAAGCCTCTAGCAGCACTATGCATTAGCAGGCACTTCCCCTCAAGTTGTCAGGAAGGGTTCGCAGTGTGGACAAACAGTGCTATGGTGGGGAGGGTGATGGAGACACAAACTGAATGCTGAGCTCCCCTTTTTCAAGGAGGCAAAGGACAAGAGCTGATATTTTTCTGGTTTATAACAAGGCTGGGTTGGACAGGGCTTGCAGCACCCTGCTCTAGTGGAAGGTGTCCCTGCCTGTGGCAGGGGGCTGGAACTGGATGAACTTCAAGGTCCCTTCCAGCCTCAACTGTTCTATTGATTCTATGGCAATAGGTATAGCTGAACACATTTAAAACATTTGCTTGAAATTTAAAAAATGAAATTAATTTTTAAATTTAAAAATATAAAAACATTTGTTGCTGGTTTTGTGGTTTTTCTCTAAAGAGCCCCTGATACCACATGAAACGTCTGTGGCTTCCAGCACTGTCTCTGTTCTGAGCACTGTCATGAAGAGGAATCAAGAAGAAAACCACTTGAGCAAGGAAATAATTTGAGGTCCATTTGGTTACAGTGAGCTTAGAGAATCCTGGTGTAACTTTAGCCCTGAGTGCAGGGTCAGCTCTCACAACAAGCTGTGAGCAGCCGATACCACTCTGCTTCCCAGGCTGCAGTGTTTCAGGTGTCCCTGCAAAATGTAGCTCTCAGTGGTGGTCCTTAGTGCAGATCTGCAGATCTTAGGTCTCTCTAAGCTTTCAGACCTCATCACAAAGGGACGGGAGTTGTGTAAGGGGTGAGCACAACACTATCGATCATGCTTATGGAGCCAGGAGAGCTGAGACAGTGGTCTCAGAGGCCTGGGGAGGAAAGCATCACTCAGAACCTGGAAATTAAAACTGATGGAAATCAAATAGAAAGAACATTTTCACTTAGCACTGAGGGCAATCACACACCAGAACAACAAAGGAAAAGCAAAGTAAGTCCTTGATTGCTGGAGGCCTAAAAGCCAGTATCGTGAAGAAGACTTGGTACAGAAACAGGGTGTTCCCCATGCAGAAACCTCAATGGGAATCAGGAAAGGGCTTTGGCTGGTTGGAGTCTCTGACCTCCTTCCTTGCCCTGTAGCCCAAGCAGGTGGGTGCATGGAGCAAAGTCTACAGCAGGGCTGTGACATCACAGGGATCCCTAGGATGAAGTGCTGTAAAAAATGCATCTGTAACATTGGTCACTGACACTGAGGTCCACAAATGTTGTGGTCTCAAGTGTTAAATCTTCCTTTCTCTTGTTTTTGCTGGTTTTCCTTCTAATGTGCCTGCTTTTTTTCAGTGCAGGAGTAGAAAATCATGGTCTCAAAAGAATTTCAGGCCCACCACAAGCCTTCAAAGCAGGATGTCTCCAAGGAATCTCCCCCCAGCTGTCCTTTCCCCAGTCCCCCAGCAGGACTTCACATTAGGAAGCATTTGCTTGCAGCTAAGCCACCAATAATGTCCTTGCAAGGACAGCTCTATGTGTTCTCAGATGCAAAGTGACAGTGCTCCCTTCTTGTGGGGCTGGGAGACCCCAGTTTGTGCAGCAAGGTTGGATTCACATGGGGTGGCCTGGGCACTGTTAATGGTATTCTCTTTCATCTGATCTCTTAAAATCTTGTCTCTTACAGTTTCTTCTCTTAGATTCTTTCTCTTCCCTTAGATTCTCTTAGATTCTTCTCCTTTAGATTCATTCCCTTAGATTCCCTTCTTACAGATTTCATCTCTTAGATTCTCATCTCTAATAGTCTCTAATAATCTCCTATATTGGATTCTCTTGGATTCTCTTGTTTTTTCTCAGAGTCTCTTAGAATCTCTTATCTTGTATTCTCTTACATTCTCTTCTCTAAGATTCTCTTAGATTGTCTTAGATTCCCTTCTCTTGTTTTCTCTTAGAATCTCTTCTCTTGTGCATAGTCATAGATTCTCTTAGAACCTCCTATATTCTCTTAGTCTCTTAGAATCTTTTCTCTTGTGTTCTCTTACATTCTTTTAACTTAGAATCTCTTAGAATGTCTTCTCCTGCATTCTCTTAAATTCTCCTCTGTTGGAATCTCTTGGAATCTCTTCTCTTATAAGAGAATCCAAGAGAAAGAAGAGCAGCAGAAGGAAATGGGGGAGAGAAGAGAAGAAAGAGAATAGGAGAAAATAGCAGAAAGAAAGAATGGGAAAGAGAGAGAGAAAGGGAGAGAATGGAAGAAAGGGAGAATTGGAGAGAATGGGAGAAAGAATGGGAGAAGGAGGGGAGAATGGGAGAAAGACTGACAATGGGAGAAAGAGAACAGGAGAAAGAAAGAGAATAGGAGAGAACAGCAGAAAGAAAGGAGAGAGAGAGAGGGAATGGGGGAGAGGGAATGGGGGAGAGGCAGGAATGACTCTTACTCTGCATGTGAAGGGCGCAAATACAGACCTGACCACATCTAGGACTTGTGGTGCTCCTGCATTGGCACAGACTGCCTCCCTCCCAGGCATGAACCTTTCCCTGGAGAGAGGCTTGAAGCCATGGGAGCTGGAAGTACCCAAATGTGAAGAGAAAACTGGTGACCTGCACTGTTACAGCATCCAACAGGATGATTAGAAAAATAGTGGTAAATCCCCATACAGCTGCTGCAAAACAGCCTGCAAGCAAATCAGTGACTGTTTAGGCAAGAAGCAATGCAATGATCCCAAATCAGGAAAGCAGATCAAGCCGAGATTTCCTGTGAAAATATTTTCAATTAAATGAGTGTAACTGACTGGAAGGGAACTACTTCTTGAATCAAGCAGGTAAACGAAAGCAAAATGATTTCTTGCTTTTTCAAGCAGAGGACATGGTTTTGCTCAGATTTACTGGCCACAGGTATTTCGGTATGAGGACCTAGATTGTCCAGCTGTCAGAGTGTCACTATGAATTTATGCCAGTGTAAGAGGAAACCAAGTTCTGCATCCAGCTCTGGGGCCCCAACTCAAGAGGGATGTGGAGTTGCTAAAGTGAGCCAGAGCAGGCCATGGAGATGCTGTGAGGGCTGGAGCAGCACTGCTCTGAAGCCAGGCTGAGAGAACTGGGCTGGTTCAGCCTGGAGAAGAGAAGGCTTCTGAAAGGGATACCTTAGAGCAGCTCCAGTGCCTAAAGGGGCTACAAGAAACCTGGAGAGGGGCTTTTGACAAGCCTGTAGTGACAGGACAAGGGGGAATGGCTTTAAACTGACAGAGGAGAGATTGAGATGAGACATAGGCAGTAGTTCTTCCCTGTGAGGATGCTGAGGCGCTGGCACAGGGTGCCCAGAGAAGCTGTGGCTGCCCCATCCCTGGCAGTGTTCAAGGCCAGGCTGGATGGAGCTTGGAGCAAGCTGCTCTAGTGGAAGGTGTCCCTGCCCGTAGCAGGGGGTTGGAACTGGATGAGCTGTAAGGATGAGCTTCCAACCCAAAGCACTCTGGGATTCTATAAAAGATGTAAAGAAAACAGAAAGCAAGTAAGCACCTTGGAGAGACAGCAGTGGGGGAATGGCAGTGGCTGTAGCACGCAGGAGGGGAAAACAAACACTTGGCATAAATCTAGTTCCTGATGCATTAGGTTTATAAAAGTAGAGATATTAGGAATTTCTGATGACAAATATACCTAAGCAGAGAGCATGGGCAGTTCACTGGATATCTATATATATATATAACTGCTCTATTTTCTTGAACCCTTGGTTTGAAGGTATTCTGCATGAAGCAGAAGGTTTAGTCAATATTCTCCAGATGGGACTATCCGACTTCAATCAGGGTTGGGTTGTTTTCTCCTGCCTTCAGTACAGTAATGAACCTCTGTGCTAAGCTGCCTTTTCAAGTGTCTGAAGGAGCTGTATTCCCATGACATGTTCTCTCTGGGTCTTCCAAAAACAGCTGCCTTCAGTTACTGGTAGCCAGAGCTGCTTCCTGTGACTGAGCATAGCGTCAGTGACTGCTGTGAGCCTCTGGTCTCCCATATCAGTACAGAGCTCTTGTTTGCAGTTAGCTGGAGACAAAGTGCAAGTGCATGACCCCTCCGCCTCTCCCACGTGCCATGAGAAAGAGAGTCCTACATGGAAACCAGCCCCCCACAGTGCAGGTCACCTCCCTACCAGGTTGTTTCCAGTTGAGGTCACACTGAATAGGAAGTAGATACCAGCACAGCCGAAGTGCTACCCCAGTCCCTGCTGCTGTCTGTCTGCTGCATCTGAGCCCCGGGAAGGATGGATCTGCAGGGCCCTGGCACTGCTCTGCAAGTCTGGAAGAGTATCCGTGCTGTGGCAGGGTGGATGCCCACCAGATATGTTCCTAGGTTATTGTAGTCCGTAATTTAGGAACCTCCTAAACCAGAGATTGCTCCTTCATGTAACATGGCCTACCAGGGGCTTTTATACCCATACAGCTATTTAAAAGAACTCACTATCTCACCACACCATCAACGCCCAGCCATACCCAGCGCAGCCAGCACGTCCTGTGCCTGCCAGAGCTTGGTGCTGCATGGCACCAGGCAGAGCACAAGGAGCCAACACAGCCAACACCCTCCTGGTAAATCCTGACCTGGATCCTGCTACGAATGGAAAACCTCTGCACCCACCTCGAGCTGCCCAGGGCTAAAAGAGCTCTGGAACGTGGCAAGGCCCAAGCTCCGCTCCGCTTCAGAGCTGCACAGAAAGTGTCGAACCACTAGAGGGAAACCGGACCTCAGCTCACCTCTAGGACCGGCAACGGTTGAAGCTGATGAAGGCACAGCACTGACAAGGAATGCTCCGACCGCCGTTCATTTACTCGCAGTGCACACTGAGGCAAGCTCTCATCGGCACGTTTCAGTATGGCAGAGCACAGTCTCACAGTGTTTGCCATACATGATTCCCCTTAACAGTAAAAATACGGCGTTTCTTTACTGTCAAGCAGGTATCTTGCTTGTGTGGGTTTACCAGACTATTCTCAACGTTAGATTAAATAAACTGTGTACAACTGGAAGAACAGACAACAATTAGTAGTAAGCTCCGGGTTTGCCATCTACATCAACCGCAGCTGGATGAGATCTCTACCCTTTTCTTTATACATCAGTAGTGATTCTGGCAGCAGAATTTAGGCATTGTTTAGTCAAAGGATACAAAACTACATACAATAATCTACCTTCTTTTGCTGGACAAAGCTGCACTGTAATGGGTATTGTGCAATATCAGCATTAGCACTGAAACAGAATACCCTTTAGCCAGGTCCTGAAAGATTTAACATAAAATAAGATACAACCTCCTTTACCTCAATTTCCAGACAATAACCCAGAAAGGACTGCTTCAGGGAAGCTTACTCTTGCCTACAGACCATGATGGCAAAAAAGCATCGGAAGAAAATGTCGTTATTTTCAAGTCCTTTATTGTGTTTTCTCCCCCAATCCCCTTTTTTTATAGCTTTGTGTTGCTGGTTTCTCTTCACAGAGTACAGTGACACATGGGAGAACTCCTGACTTTCAACCAGCCGTAGCCACTGCTGAGATCAGGGAACAAATCCAGGCTGAATCAGGTAAGGAGTAAAGAAACCTGGTGATGAAACTACCTGGTGAAAGGGCTCCTGTCAACTTGCACAAAATGAGGAGGACTCATACCCAGATGAGAGTTTATGCCACTCTGGGATGACATTCGCTTGTGCTCAGGGTGTGCAGTCAGTTTGGCTCTTCTCTGCCCCTGCAGTGCCAGCACACGTGTAGCTGTCACATTAATTCTCCTCAATCCACATGTGAAAGCAGAGGTTTGCAAACAAAAGGGCAGGCAGAGACCAGCTAAAGAAAGCTCCAGTATTCCCTCCAGTATTCCCATGTCATAACTGGTAGGTTTCTGGCTAGCTTGCTTTTAACCTCACCGCACGGGGTGTTTGTAGGTTCCATTATCTTCAGCACTAGCAGGGTTTATTTTTGTCTCCAGACAAACATTTCCAACTGCAGTGTAAATCATAGAATGATAGAATAGTGTGGGTTGGAAGGGACCTTCAAAAGCCATTTCGTTTAAATCCATTATTTCTTGTACAGTCTACCGTGGATATAGCAAATTATTTACTCCCTTTTCTTTCTCAGGAAGACCCCAGGAAGAAAAAGGGGCTGCAATTGCCAGCAGGTGACCTTAAGGAGGCAAAAAGCCACCTGCCTAAAAGGGGCTGCTGGCACTGCTCGCAGGCTCTCCTACCGCCTGGGCAAAAGCCTACAGCACCCGGGATTCCCAGGCGGTCTCCCATCCAAGTACTAACCGAGCCCGACCCTGCTTAGCTT
>JASSUY010040064.1:0-20801 GCA_032466535.1 Forpus xanthops | reverse complement strand
CTGACAAAGATGTTGAACAAGACCAGTCCCAACACCGATCCCTGAGGGACACCACTCATTACTGGTTTCCAGCTGGATATTGGGCCATTGAGCACAGCTCTGTGCACGGCCATCCAACCAGTTCTTTATCCACCATATTTGGACATGGTTTAGTGGTGGAGTTAGCAGTGCTGTGTTAGTGGTTGGACTCAATGGTTTCAAAACCTTTTTCCAACCTAAATGAGTCTATGATTCTACCATTCAGGAGTATTTAGGCACCTGAGAATGGTGTTACTGGACATGAATACTCAGAATTCCTGAGCTCAGGCTGTCTACAGTAGGATAAGTTTTTGTTACTGCTTTTCCAGAGCCTGATGGCTTCTGTTGAGCTCAGAGTGGGTCAGGGCTCCTCCATTTCTCTCCTGCTCCTCTCCACCCCAGTAATTGCCACTGTGTCCTGCTAGGTTTACAACACAGTTTGTCATGGGTGTCTTGCAAAGGCACCTCTCTAAGACCTCTCTGTCCCCCTCACTAACTCTTCCTCTCCCCTTTGCAGCTGGAGAAGCATGTTTTGCGTCTCCGGGAGGAGCTGAACCGGGAGCGGGAAGAGCGCAACTACTTCCAGCTGGAACGTGACAAGATGCACACCTTCTGGGACATCACCCGCCGGCAGCTGGAGGAGAAGAAAGCCGAGCTGCGCAACAAGGACCGCCAGATGGAGGAGGCAGAGGAGCGGCACCAAGTGGAGATCAAGGTGGGACAGAAGAGGGCTGGGAGGTGCTCAGGGTGAACCTTGTGCAGTCCCGAGGAGGAGCTGAGTGGGATGTGATCCAGGAGCATCTCAGCCGACATCCCAGCTCTGGGTTCTCCTGCTGAAGCTCCTCACCTGGTCTGTGGCTTGTCTTTAGGTTTACAAGCAGAAGGTGAAGCACTTGCTGCACGAACACCAGGAAAACCTCACTGAGCTGAAGGCAGGGGGCATGCTGTCCCTGAAGCTGGCCCAGAAGGATCACTGGGCCCAGGAGATGGAGATGTGGAAAGAGAACTGCTCATTGAAAGTGGAGCTGAAGGAGCAGGAGCTGGCCAATGAGATGGTGGTGAAAAACAAGCACCTGGTATGTCCCCAGCCGGGCTGGAGCTGTGTGTGAGGTGCCTCTGCCACACAGGGAGGTGGTGGGGCTGGAGGCTGAGCCCTCCTAGCCTCAGCATGTGGGCAGGAGCCTCTTTGTATCTCTCCATGAGGTGGGATGGGGTTTTCCACAGGCACCAGTAACCAATGCACTTGGAGGCACTAGAAAGGGCAGGAACAGGGAGGAGAGATTCTGGGGCAGCTCCTGTGAAGAGGAGAAGGGAACTGTGAAAGCAGCTGGAGAACCTATGAGACACTGTTTGCATGGATAATGTGGGATCGGTGCCACTTCAGGAGCCTTTCCCAGGGAGCAGGAGGGAATCCCTCAGGATGTGGCTGACTCAGGATTTGGTTGTCTGCTTCTAACACGTAGCTTCTCCCTAACAGAAGCAAGAGGAGGAGATCACCCGGCTGTGCAACGACTTTGAGAGACAAGTGAGAGGTCAGATGTGCATGAGCTCCCTTTGTCATTGTGCTGGGGAAGGCTCCTTTGAGCCTCGAGTAGAAAGGGGGATGGTTTTCCCCAGTTCTACCCAGTTCTGCAGACCCCCAGCATCACACAAACAGAATGAGACTGGGTGCCTGTCTTGTGGGTTGCAGAGTGCAGCTGGCGGCAGGGCACCTGTGGCTGGAGCTCTTCTCCATGCAATGGGGTGGCTGGAAGTGTCCTTGCAGAGTCCTCACTCCACCGTTCTCCTCAGGGAACGTTTCAGGTTTCTCACGGGCTGACTTGGAGCTTTTCCATGCCCTCTTTCCAAGGATGCTATTTCTGGGCTCTGCTCTGCGTGGTCCCAGCATAACTGCTCTGCAGGCTGGTGGCCACTGTGGTGGTGCTGCTAACAGTGGCCTTGTCCTCAGGCTGGTGCCTGAGAGGAGCACAGAGCAGGGTCTGCAGGAGGGCCTCACCCAGCCCCTCTGCTCTCCCCCAGAGATCGAAGCCAGGTACACTGAGAAGATGCATGTGCTGCGGAACGAGCTCGACTTGCGGAGGAAGACTGAGATCCATGAGGTGGAGGAGAGGAAGAACAGCCACATCAGTCAGCTGATGAGGAACCATGAGAAGGCCTTCAATGACATGAAGAACTACTACAACGACATCACTCTTAAAAACCTGGAGCTCATCAGCCTGCTGAAGGTACTGCCAGCCCCCCTTGATGCAGCCAGCTTGGCCTGCAGAGTGTCACTCTGCCACCATGGGGGTGATCCTGGGAGGATTTCACCAGGATCTGGCCAGTTCCGACCTGGTGGTGCGGGTGCTGCTGGTCTTCTGAAGGTTGTACACTGTTAAATGAGCAATGCTCTTGAGCCCAGGGAGTTGTGCTTGCTGGGCCAGCAGCAGGAGCATGTCTGACAGCAGGGGAAGCTCTGAGGAGGTGGTCAGGCCCTGGGAGTTGGCACTTGTGTTCCCAAGAACAGGAGCAGGTCGAGGACTTGCAGATTAGAACGGATCACTTGGAAAGGGAGAAGGCAGATGCGCTACTCCAGAACAAGCAGCTGAATGAGTCCCTGCAGCAGGCTCAGGAGCATGTTTTTGAGCTGGAGAAGAAGCTGGTCCGCTATGACAAGGACAAGGAGGCCCTAACGGTGAGTGGCCAGCCCTGTCCATTCCTAAGCTGCTCTAGCTTTCCTAGAGGGAGTCACTCCGCAGTGACCTCTGCCATTCAGCTTGTCTGGGTCGCTGAGCAAAGTCAGTCCCTTTCAGCTTGGCCAAGTGCTTGTGAGATCTCAGATGGGATTCGCAGACCTCTGAGAAACCAGAGTAGAGGGCAGAGAGATGGCATGGTTACTGCTTCCCATCTTTTCCTACCGTGTCTCTGCTGGTCACTCACCTCCTGTGCCAGAATACATCTCCCACACCTCCCAGAGAAACCCGTGCTCTTTAACTGTTCCCGCTTGTAGAACGCAAAGGCCCATCTGAAAATCACCCAGAAGGAACGGAAGGATCTTCAGTGGGAGCATGAGGTGCTGGAACAAAGATTCAGGAAGGTGAGAGCTACATGTGGGTCTGGGCATTCCACTTCCCTCTCCAAACTGCGTTCCTGCTGCAGGGGACTGAGCACAGGGGCTTAGCAGGAGAGTGTGCATAGCCGAGGGCTTTCCAAAGCTCTAATCCAGGGCCGTGTGATAACTGCTGCTCCCAACAAAGCTTCTCCCAGCTTTGGCCTCTCCCACGGTCAGCAGACAGGCCTGGCCTTGTACTTTGCTAAGCAGTCATGCATGCTCCAGCGATCCCTGCCTGGCTGGCGAGGGACTGTGACCACAGCAGTGCCTTGGGGGCAGAGGGATTGTTTGGGCCCCCAGCCCAGCTCATTCCTTCCTTCTGCTGGTGTTCAGGGGTCTCTCCCACATCGTTTGTCATGCCAGGATGAGTCCTGTTGGTTGAGTTCTTCCAGACCCAGCCTTTCCCCCTGCAGCTAACCCAGATAAATCTGTGGAGGCAGAAGGAAGCTCATTTGCAATTCGTAGAAATCCCCAGGAATATGAACATTGATCTGAGGCCTCGTTAAACAATCCATCATTAAGGCAGCAACGTATTCAGTGCATTCAGAAATAGGCTTTGGAAGTGAGATTGTGTCCTAATTAGGACACTTACTAACTAGCTGTGAGCCAGGGACTGCTGCCAGCTGCAGGGAGGGGAGGAGAGCCCCCCATGTGGTGTGGGGCCCTCTCTGAGGGCTAAAACAGAACTGCAGTGATTCCCTCAGCCCATTGGGCTTCCGGGAGGTGGCCCATGCCCAGAGGCGAGATGGAAGCAGAAATGCAGGTACCAGCCTGGGAGGGAGGGAAGGAAGGAAGCTGCGCTGCAGCACCTGCCTTCCAGTGCCGTAGGGAATAGCTAGGCTCCTGCTGGAGCAGGGCTGTGCTGCCAGACCTGTTTGCAGGCAAAGCCATTGCTCAGGGGTCCTGAGCACGCTGTGAAGGTGGGCTGTGTTTTGGGGAGCAGGTACAAGGGGAGCGAGATGAGCTCTACCAGAAGTTCACCAAAGCCATTCACGAGGTGCAGCAGAAGACAGGGTTCAAGAACCTGCTCCTGGAGCGCAAGCTGACGGGACTCCTTGACATCCTGGAGAGAAAGGAAGTGGAGCTCAGCGAGGTCTTTGCTGCCTCCAAGCTTGACCAGGGTGCCCTCACTCTGGTCTCGCACAAGCTGGAGGTACCTGGCTTGGGGGGCAGAGGCTGTTTGGGGCTGGATGCAGACCTTGGAGCCTGCGAGTCCCTCATCCTGCATGGCTGGAGCTGCCACATCGCCCATTCCTGGCACTCCCGGCGCCACGCACGGTGCCGCAGGGCACTCCAGCTCTCCCTCGAGAGCAGTACACGTGGGTGTTGGGCTTTGGCACTGCTCTGTCCCTCAGGTGGGGCCTGTTTTGAGGAGAATGGCACCAGGCCAAGCAGCACTCACCAGCACAGTGCTGCCGAACAGCCGCTGCGTGCAGGGCCACTGGCTACCGTGGGCGTTCTGTGCATGGGGAGTCACAGCTGGGGGACCCTGCCTGGCCTCCCTGACTGCAGAGACAGTGCAGACGGGTTCCCAGGCGCCCTGCAGAGTCTGCCCTGCTAAAAATACCTGTGCAGAAAGCCCTGGCGCAGAGGCTGGGAGACCCACATTCCTGGAGCCTGCCGCAGCCGTAACCGGAGAAGCAGCACTTACTTTGGGTTGGGTGGAGATGCAGGAGATGTGAGCTCCACACTCAGCTTGGCCACCATCCTGGTACCCTCTTGCTCACCTGACACCAGCCTGTCCCCTTACAAGTGCTTTCGGTGGTGGGCAGCAGTGTCGCTTGTGCTCACCCTCTTGCCAAGGGTGAGCTGGGGATGGGCACAGCAGCAGCCAAGCCTCTGGGGCCATGGGATGGATGTGTCTCCTACTAGCAGGTGACACAGCAGCAGGAAGGAAAACACATTCCTGGGAAGCTCTCCCGCAGCTGCTGGGGTCCTGGAATTCCTTTGCTCAGTTGCTTCCAGCATCTTCTCAGGGAGCCCCTCTCCCTGTAATCCCCCTGGTGCCGCAATGGCAAGATGGTGATACAGAGCAGGTGCTGCCGTTGTGTCCCCCTTGCAGAGGGGCAGAGATGACAGCAGGGCTGTGCTGGCACTTGTGTTGGTGTCCCTGTCCCTCGATGCTGGCTGTCCCTGGCAGTGCTGGCTCGGAGGGCACAGACTGGTGGCTGTCTGCCAGGCCCTGCTGAGTGCATCTCTGCTCGAGCCAGGCCCCAGTGCTAGCTCAGCCGTGCCACCAGGGCTGGGCAGCCACTGCCCAATGCACCTCTCCCTTTGCAGGATGTGCTCAACTCCAAGAACACCACCATCAAGGACCTGCAGCTCCAGCTGGCCCGGGTCTGCAAGGTGAGGGAGCAGGATGGGGCTGCCCCGTTCCTCTGGCTCCGGGTTGGGGGCTGTAGGATGATGGATGCAGCTTGGGAGGGGGAGTGTGGGGTGTGGAAATGGGATGTTCTCCTCCAGGCCTTGCCCAGAGCAGAGGGGAGTGAATGTGTAATAGGCCAGCTGAGCAGCTTCATGCCCTGGGCAGGCAGGACCCAGATCAGGCTACTGTTTGCCTGGCACATGAAGGCATGTTGGGGTCCCTGCTGGTGGAGGGGGGGACAGGGATCCCATGCCCAGGCACGTAGGGGCTGTCCTGGAGCTGGGCTTCTGGCTGACCAGGGGGACACTTCTCTTGCAGGCACACAATGACATGCTGCAGACATTCGAGGCGAAGCTGACAGCCTTTGGGATCCCTGTGGACAATCTGGGCTTCAAGCCCCTGGAAAACCCCATGCTGGGGCAGGGCCCTGCAGGACTTGTTGCTGTGCCCACCTGATGCCAGCCTGCACAAGGGACCTAGCAGAGCCAAGCTGGAGCAGGGACCCCCCCGAAGCCCCCTTATTTCCTGTGCTGGATGCCCTGCTTGTGCTGCCCTGGGGCTCCCCTCCTCTCCCCTTCCAGAATTCAGGAAAGCAACATTTTCTAGAGACAGTGCTGTTTGAAGCCTTTATTGGTGTCGGTGGCATAATTCCCCCCCAGTGACCTGTGTCTCTGAGGGAGGAAGGCCACGCTGTCCCCTAACTGCCCCGGTATGTTGTGTAGGAGTAGGGACTGATCAGCAGCGGGATGTGCAGCTTCTTGGCTGGGTCTGTGATGGTGAAGACGACCTTGAGAGCAGAGGAGAAGGAGGAGGCAGGAGCTGGAATCCCCATGCTGGAGCTCAGCTGGGATGCTTGGAGCGTGTGTGTTGCTCGTGCAAGCCTGGCCACAGCACGCAGACCCTGCAGCTTCAGCCACAGCACCCCGACCCCTGTCCCCTGCTCCCTTCACTCTGTACCTCCACAAAGGGGTAGAGGCTCTCACGTCCCAGGCGCTGCCAGTATGCTGCTGTCTCAAAGTGCAGCTTGTAGGTGCCAGCCTTGGCCTGCCCTGGAGCCAGGAGGGGCTGGCAGCGCCCGTCCTCATCCGTGCACCTGAAGGGGAAGCAGAGAGCCATGCCGAGGTGATGTCCATCACCTGAGGACCACTGTCAGCCCTGGTGCGAGGGCTGAGCAGTCTGTGGGCTCATGGGGGCCATGCAGCAGCACCCTCTGCCTACCTCTGCAGCAGCTCCATCCACTGCGGCCCAGGCTCCTGCAGCAGGGCCAGGCTGAGGGCAAGGCCGGCAGCCGGCAGCCCCATGGCCGTGTTCAGCACATGCGTAGTCAGGGAGCCGTTCACCACCTCGGACATGCCTTTGGCCTGGGGCAGAAGGGTAAGCAGGGCTGGGATGTGTTCCGACAACACCTCCTGCCTCTTGGTGATCCCCCAGCCCCACTCCTCACACAGCTGCCTGTGTGCCCCCCCCGCAGCACAGCCGCAGCTCCCTACTGCGCCCCAGGGCCCAGACGTGGGTCCCACATCCTTCCCACGCCATGGGGCTCAGCTCTGCAGTGTGGGTGCTGCCTGGGGCAGCGCCTGCCTCCCCATACACCCACCCGTCCCGGTGCACAGCTGCCAGGACCCAGGCAGAAAGCAGCCCTGTAGTCCCTGCCTGCACCGTCACGGGCAGCGGATGTTAACCCTGCAGGCACTCGGGAGCTGCCAGGGCCGCGGTGCTGGGGGCTCCCAGGCCCGTTCCCCCCCAGGACCCCCCGGTTGTGCGGGCAAGGGGGGAGCACATCCCAAGGGCTGCCTGTTTGGAGCAGCACCAGCTCAACCCTTGGCTGCTGCGTGGAGCAGGGATGCGAGAGGAGCACAAAGGAGAGGAGTGGTACCCGGGTGCTTACCTGTCTGTCCTCCATGCTGCTCAGCCCCACGGACGGTGGCATTCTGCAGCACTCCATCCCCTCCTGGCACTGCGGCCTCTCCCCACGGTGCTGGATGCTGCTACCCCAGCGTGGGGCTGCAGCAGGACCGGGCACTCCTCCCCGGTTGGGAGGCGCATCCTGGAGCTCCACAGCACCGCGGCCCCGGGGCTCATGGACCGGAGCCTGGCGAGGAGGAGCCGGGAGCAGCCCCAGCCGGTACCGTCATCACCTCCATCTCATCCTGCCCAACGCAGCGCCTCACCTGCGCTGGGGTGACAGTGGTGGCAGTGGGCTGCAGGCCGTGACCGTCCGTGTCAGCCGCCTGGATCTTCAGGGTGTATTTGGGGACTGCCTGTAGCAAGAGGCCGGGTCACCCCTAAAAGCGGTGACAGCAGGATGTACCCAGGGCTCAGCTCTGCGCCCATCAGCATCACCCCAGTGCTGCTATTGATGGGAAACATCTGTGGCTGGGCAGGATGGGGTAGAGCACGAGCTGTTAGGGGTGCTCACTGTGTTGTCTGTGTTGGTAGCCAGCACCCACAGCACGGCAGTGCCTGGGAGCACGTTATTGGTGACACACACATCCCCTCACTCTCACCCCCTCACTGCCTCCTGCTCGGTGGCATCAGCCCCCTCCGGCACAGCACCACGGGACACCTCCATGGTGAAGACAGGCCGGTTATCGTTCTGGTCCGTCACGGTGATGATGATCTCCATGGGGTCCTCCACAGGCTGCCCGTTGGCTGACACAGCATGGGAGAAGAGCTGCGAGGGCACCGTCAGCTGCGTGTGGCCCCGGGGCCGTCCCGGTCCCCCCATCCTGGCCCCCCACTCACGACATATTTGTCGATCTCCTCCCGGTCCAGCGGCTTCGTCACTTCCAGCCACCCCGTCTCCCGCTCGATGGTGAAGACCCCCACGGGGGGAGAGTCTGCGCCCTGCCCCGTGATGCTGTAGAAGACCTTGGTCTCCCTGTCCTTGTTGGATTTGATCTGGTGACGAGGCAGAGCGCGTTGAGAGGGGACTCAGAACACCGCTCCCCCCCCCCGGCCCTGTGCCCCATGGCCACAGGGCAGTGTACCTGCACCAGCTTCTTAGGGAAGGGCCCCCGCTCGTTCTCAGGGCAGTTGATGGGAGGGATGACCCAGTCCCTCTTCTGCCGATGGAGCCCACGGCTGGGCTTGGGGAAGATCAGCACATCGGGTGCAGTGTCCTGTGGGGAGAGTGTCTAAGGTCTGTGCCAGCACCTTGCCAAGCCTCTGCATGCTCTGCTGTGGGGAGAGGGCCTGTGCTGACTCTGAGGGAGGGGCAGCACTTTACCTCTTGCTGCTCCTGGTCATGGTGGCGATGGTGATGGTGCCGGTGCCTGCGCAGGGTCACTCTGGCTGAGTGCTTCTTGCCCGTAGCATCCCATGTGTGGATGGAGAAACTGATCTGCCGCTGGAGCTGCAGGGGCCGGGTCGCAGAGACGACGCCATCCCTGCTCACCTTGAAGCGTGTGTCATCTGAGAGGTACGGGGCATGCCGCTGCTCGCCGCAGTCCCCAAAGCTCACTGCGGACAGGGAGAGCGGGTGGGCACGGGGCTACTGATGCTGCCCCAGGCAGCTGCTCAGGGAGGTGGCAGAGCCACAGGGCACGTGGTAGTGTGAGACAGGCACACACTACACAGCCACGGCACAGAGACCCATGGGGACTGTGGGGTAGCAGGCATGGCAGGGATGTACTGTGCTACATGTTCTGACAACCTTCTGTCCTGGGCATGCTGTGTGGCACATGGGGCATCCCTCCTATGGGTACAGCACCACTGGCTGTACCACTGGATCCCTGACAGCCCATGGCAACAGGCAGCTGGCATGCAGGACAGCACATTACTGCCTATAGCACCGTGCACAGTTTGTCCCCACACTTGCCACATCTGTGCATGTGGCACAGCCCCATGCATGATGCATCTCTGAGGTGCAGCATGTCCCCAGTGTGGCATGTCACCCATGCTGTGCCCTGAGCTGCTGCTACTGCTGCTTATCAAAGAAAAACAGGCAGCACCCGCTCACGTGCACTGATACACAGTGCCCTGAAACCCAGCACCCATAACCCAGTGCCCTGGCACCCAGCACTCCAGCAGCAGGGCTCTAGGGGCTGTCAGTGCTGATCCACAGGATTCTGCAGACAGGTGAGTTACAGTGCCTGGGGACATAGAGGTCCCCAGGTCTTGCATGGCCAGGGACCATGGCCACATGTCTGCAGCAGGGACAAGCCAGGCTGAAACCAACTGCAGGAGGGGGATATTAATCTGCGTGGCAGGAAGGTGTCAGCCCCAGTACACCTGTGGCACAGAGCAGCAGCCAGGGCACCCATCCTGCCCAGACACCCTTTGGTGCCTGCAACTCCTCTGATGGGGGTCTCCAGGCCAGCAGCCCCCATCACAGGACAGGGCAGGCACTCTCCTGACATCACCAGCTTTGCACCATGCTCGGGCACAGGACCGGTCCATGTGGTCTGCAGCCAGTCCATGAGGAGGCTCTGACCACGCCTGGGCCATCAGCAGCATCACATGAGCCGTGGCCACGCTGCTGGAGCTCCTGAACAAACACCCTTTGTCTGGAGAGGGTTTGTTGGAGCCAGCAGCACGAACCAGAGCCCCCCCCTGGTGCAGCCACGATCAGCCCCTGTGTGACCCACACCATGCAGAGCACAAGGTGCAGTGGGTCACAGCGCAGTGACCCCAAACACAGCACAAGGCCACCCCCAGGGCTTATATTGGAATACAGAGATGGGATGGAGGCGGATGGGAAGTGACCACCGAGCCCTGGGCTGGGGGCTGAGCCAACACAGTGCCCCCAACCCAGCCTGGGAGGACTGGGTGCTGCCAGCCCCACCTGGCCCCATGGCAGGACCCCCGGCAAAGGCTGTGGGACCGGTGGTGCCGGCTGGGCAGGAACGTGCCGGGGCAAGGCTGGGAGCTGCCGCAGCATGGGCTGGTGGTGGCGGGGGGAAGGCACCACAGCACCCATGGGTGCAGGCACAGGGCTTGGCACCTGCGAGCTGCGGCGTGCCGGATGGGAGCAGTGAATGGACAGTGCTCAGCCCCCAGCCCCACACTGGGCACAATGAGCACTCAGTGCTCAGCCCCACACCAGGTGGGTGCACTGAGTTCTGTGTGCTCAGCACCCGCTCCCCCTCTTCCCACTTCCCACCCGGACACGTACAACCTGTTTTTCCAGCTCCTCAGTTGAAGGAAACCTGTCCTCAGCCCTCCCTTCCCCGGGGCCCCCTCTCCTCGTTGGGAATGGTGAGGAGAGTGGTGAGGAGAGCTTGGGGATGCTTCAGGGGGATCCCCCCTTCCAAGCCCCCCCGGTGGGACAGCCAAGCCCCCCGCTGAGCAGGACAGGAGGATGAGCCCCCCCCAGGGCCATGGGGAGCAGCGCAGTCCCCACCCCACTCCACATCCCACAGTGTCACCAGGGCTGGGCACAGCCTGACTCATGGTTTGCACAAGCGCTGCTGGGGAGGGAGCCCGAGCGGGGGGGTGGCTTATGTCACCCGTCGAGGAGCTGGGGTGAAGGTGTTGGCACCCACTGACGTCACCCCAGTTTCACCCTGACTCTCACTCTGGAGGGTCTCCTACTTGAGGCCGATGTGGGGACGTCCCAGCACCACCATGTGCCACCACAGAGACCCCTTTCCCCACCCATCAAACACAGCCATAGGGTCCCCATCGGCCCCTGCGCACGTGTTTGCTTCCCAAGCCCAAACCCAAGCCTGTCCAGACCTGTTGGAGTGAGAACATCGAAACGCCACACTCAACTCATCAAGCTAATTACAGGCCGCCTCATCAGCCGCCCTCGCGGCAGCCTGGCTCCGGAGTGCTGCACGGCGCAGGGGTGGCATTGCTTTGCTCCCACCATGCTCAGTTACCCTCATGGCCGGGCATTACCTGGCTGGACCATGGCCCATCCAGGCACACATCCCCTTCGCTCCTCCCATGCTCCATCTCCAGACAGGGCCTGAAACTGGAAGTTCTGAGATGGGGAATTTCCAGTGGGTCCTGGCTTCTAGAGACCGGCGCTGACGCCAAGGCCATGGGGCTGCCCATCACCCTGGTGCCGGGCACAGCCTGCTTGAGCTTGGTTAATGATCAGTCACAAAGCTAACAAAGGACAATTCCTGCGGTGTGGGGCAGAGCTCAGCCCCTGCCTGCACGCTGCAGCCAGGTAAAGCCCTTCTGGAACCGGGGCTGCGTTTGGAAGCCCCAGAAGCCATTAATAAGCACAGATAGTGATGGCCTGAAAGCTGCTCCGGGAGCCTACAACCTCCACCCGCTGTGCAGCCCCCCATCACTCACGGATCGGGGGTCGCACAAAGTGGGTCCCCAACACCCCCTTCCCTGGACACACATTTACCGAGTGCCGCTCTGCACACCGAGCGCCAGCAGCACCGGGCTCGGGGGGTTCACCCCATGAGCCCCGGGGGCCGGGACCCAGGACCGGGGCAGGATGTGGCCGTCGCGGCTCCACGCCCCGGCCGCCGGCACCCACAGGTCTGCACCGCCTGAGTCAGCGCCGCCCGCACCGTCGCAGCCCGGGGAGAGGCCCTTCGGACCCCATAGGCACTCACGAACCCAGGGAGCGACCGTCCCTGTTTGCCACCCCGGCACCGCCGGAGCACGGAGATGGCTTCAACCCCGTCCCCACGTCCATCCCCGCGCTACGCGTGCAGCCGTCCCCTCAGCTCCCTCCTTACCTCTCCCCAACGCCCGTCCCGCAGCGACGGTGTCCCGCGGCACAGCGAGGGCAAAGGTGCCCACGGTAAAACCGGGCTCGCAGAACGGTGCCCGCTCGCACAGCCGGTGGCCAACCTGCCCGGAGAGAGCCGTCAGTCCCGGACAGGGCCCCTCCGCCCCGGACAGGGACCCACGGTCGCGTTCCTCACCTGGAGCAGGAGCAGGAGACAGACCGCGGCCGCGCTGCCGCTCCGCAGCCCCATAGCCGAGTGCCGGTGCTGTGCCGGAGCGACGGAGGAGTGCGGAGCCGCAGGTGAATCCGGTCCCGCCGCGCTGCGCCGGCCTTTGCCCTCACACAACGACGGGGAACCGCCCCGTCCCGTCCCGTCCCGTCCCGTCCCGTCCCGTCCCGAGGGAGGCGGTGCGTCCGCCCCCGGCATCCCAGAGCCTCCGCCCCAAATGCGCGGGCGATGGAGCTCTGCGGTGTCGGTCCAGGGGCAGTGGGAGCCCGGGGGGGGGGGCAGAATGACCGTCGGGACTCCGTTAGAGGTGAGACCCCACCAGCCCCTGCCCGTGTGCAGCAGCAAAGGCCTTGGCCCCGTCGGACAGTGGGTTTATTCCCCGTAGCCCTGTGGCCAGGAAAGTCAGGGTACTGCCAGGGCAGCGAGGCCAGGAGAGTGATGGGGAGCTGTTGGGGTGAGCACAGAGGAGGACATGGAGGTGCTGCGAGGGCTGGAGCAGCTCTGCTCTGGAGCCAGGATGAGAGAGCTGGGCTGGGGCAGAATGGAGAGGAGAAGGCTCCTGAAGGGGAGAGCTGAGAGCAGCTCCAGTGCCTGAAGGGGCTGCAGGAAAGCTGGAGAGGGGCTTTGGACAAGGGATGGAGGGACAGGACAGGGGAATGGCTTTAACTGCCAGAGGGGACACTGAGATGAGCTCTGGGGCAGAAACTCTTCCCTGTGAGGGTGCTGAGGCGCTGGAACATGGTGCCCAGAGAAGCTGTGGCTGCCCCATCCCTGCAGTGCTCAAGGCCAGGTTGGACACAGGGGCTTGGAACAAGCTGCTCCAGTGGAAGGTGTCCCTGTGGATGGCAGGGGCTGGAGCTGGAGGAGCTTTAAGGTCCCTTCCAACACAAACTGGGCTGTTTCTGTGATTCCCCAAATTCTAACACTTCTTGTTTGGATTCAGCTTGGGTGCTGTAACCAGGAGGGAATAGAATCCCTGTTGCAGAAGCTGCCTATAGGTATTCCTGGGAAACACATAGTTGGTAGTAAGTATGTGGTGTTTGTAGTGCTTTCTGCTTATGGATTCTCCCCACAACCTCGGTTGTCTCAGATTCTGGAATTGTAATGTGATTTTAGAATTTCTGAGAATAAGTATTTCTGAGTGTTTCAGCAGGGTGAGTGATTAGTGTTTGCATTCTGGGTGCTGTGTAAGACTGTAAAGGCAGTCTTGCCGTGTGTCCTGAACATGCCTATGGCGTGCACTGGAAAACATTCCTAGGTTTCCCCTCCCTCCACATACGTTGTACTCGTACCTCCCCGAGTTCTGTGCCTAAGCTAATGGAGCTCATCTGAAAGCGTAAGCTCATTGGTGTCTGTTTTCCCCAGTGTACATTTTCACAGAAGCCCTCAGAGAGATGCCTCATTGAAATTCTGTCTCTTCCCAAAGTTATTTAGAGGGAAGCAGATGACTGCCTTGGAAAAGGGTGTCCTACTTCCGAGAGGTTTCTTTTTTTTCCATTCAGAAATTGGTCTAAACCAGAATCTAAATCTCATCCTGACATCCCATTACACTTCTTGGTTCTGGAGCACCATAAAATCTCAATTAATGCAGGCCTGTCATTAAACCAAAACACAACTTTTTGCTTCAGAAAAGCACTAATAAGAAAACCATGCTTACTGGTGGGAGAACTGTCCTTCCCATGGCTTGAAATGGGACTTCAGCAGACAGCTTCTGTGTTCACTTATCAAATGGGGAAATACCTAGACGTGTTGAATCTTGAGCACATATTTCACAGGGATCCTTCTGAGCGACTGTATGTCAGAACTGCTCTGGGTTTGTTCTTTCATGGCTGACATCAGCCTCTGAAGCCAGCTACTGGAAGCAGTCAGTCTTTTCCAGTCAGCATTCCCCTGCCAGAGCGCAGCTGCCTGCCCCAGCTGCTTAGATGGAAATAGTCTGTAGTTAATCTTAATACAAACATACTGGTTTCTTTCAGGTCACATTTGTGATTGTAAAGCAGTTTCAATCTCCAAATATGATTTCTGTGAACTCACAAGATACTCTTTTATTAAAGAAGTTTGAATTACTTAATTCCCAGGTTTTTGTTTTGGTTTTTTTTTCAATGGATGGATGGAAAAGTTGCTCTGTGTGCTCTAAATCTGCAGTTTACTGATGTGTGGGAGTACAGCAAGAGGAACCGGTAACTCAGCAGTGAGGAACTGCTGAGGATGACGTGGTCAGTGTGAAAGAACAGAAAGAAGCTGGTGGGAGATCTCAGAAGTTGAAAGACTTACTTTAATGAAAGCGTCTGCTTACCTACAGTTTCCAAATGGCTTCATGTTAAAGTAAAATAAAGTGTCTCAGGTCTTGACTGATGCTGTTTTAAACCAGAATCTGGTCACCTTGAACACTTAATTATTTAGTATTTATACTACTGTTTCAACACAAAGGAAGACTGAATGTCTGGTGGTTTGCATTGCAAATGGCTTTCTGTGTAGCTGCAGTTAGCTTGGCACATATGGGAGCCTTGTCCAACACATCAAGCCTTGACCAGCAGTTGGTCTTGTAAGCTCACAGAAGGGAAAATGAGGATAGAAATGTTAGTTTGTGAAGTGATATATTCTAAACAGACTTAAAGCTAAGAAGATTGGGTGCATAAATGTGTCTAACATTACTAATTATAGCTTAGGCTTTTGGAAACAGAGGTAGTGGATTTAGTTGAAATGTTAGATTCCGCATGGCAGGAACACTGTGTGAGTGATGAAGTGTACGCAGCAGGGCAGATTTTGCCAATGATCTCTGCAGTGGGCATCTTCCACTGCAGTATTTGCTGTACTTCTTAAGTAATTTCATAAGTTTCATAAAAGAAATGGTACACTGTTTGTTGTAAGAGGTCCTTAACTCATATGCGATCACTATTTTGTTGCTACAATACTTAGTGTTTGTCTTATACGCGCACTAAGTAGTGAACACAATTGCTATGTGTAGGCCAGGAAGGAGGTTGTAATCCTCCTAACTGTGTGTATGTCATGGGACAGGATTTCTGTGGACTCTTTGATAATTTTGTGCACAGTTGGTCTCAGTCACTACTGTCAGCAGGCAGCACTAATGATTTTCCAGATAATGGAGTTGGAAGTTCAGCTTTCTTTTCCCCATAGTCTATCTTTTGGTGCAATTGAAGTGGATAGGTCAAGTTGGAGCTGTGAGTCTTATAACGGAGAAGAGGATAAAACGAATAGGGGAATCATGATGGAAAAGATGCTGTGCAGGTATCGTTGTCATACCCTGCAGGGCTGCAGGTCCCCATCAGGGGATCTGTCAGTGCCTCAGGATGCATTCGCTTGCGTTGGAAAAAGCCGTGAGGAAGTAGCTGATCTTTAAGGTCCCGTCCAGCCCCAGCCATTCTATGACTTTATGGTCATGGCCATAAAAAATATGGAATAAGACTATTTTGCAGGTGGCTGTGCCCAAGCTCTGGTCTTTCACCTGGCAAACCCTCAAAAAGAGGCTTGAACTGCAGAGTTCAGGCTTGCCCTTGCTTGTATGACTTGTACAGGCTCTGACTGAGCTGTGCTGTCCAAAACTTGTACCCCGCTGACAGTCACCTATGGCCGCTTGGCCCTGAGCACCCATGGTGAAGAGTTCAGGGAAAACTCATGGGTTTTGGCTCGGAATTGCCAACCCTTTCATATACCAGTTAATGTATGTAATTCCCCTTTGCCTTAGGTCCTGAGAGCTCCTGCTGGTTCCTGGCCGGCGCTGGAAATTTCACTTTGGGAATTGGTAGTTGGAAAAATATCTTGAAAGGTGCAGCAAGAGCTGTTGTACTGTTTGTGCAGGCTCATTATGAGGAAATTTGTTTCTGGATTAGGCAAGGATTTGGATTTAGTAGCCTTTGTGTACTTGAATATAGCATGCTTATTGCAAGTGAAACCCTGCATTTTAATTTCTAATTAACTACTTCTTGTGTTTTTCAGATTGCGCAGCGTTTTTGGGACACATCTCTGTTGGATTTTAATATATGTCCTGCTAACAGCAGCTTTCAACTATGGAATCGGTAAATATTTACCTGGCTTCTGATCCAGTTTTCAGTTTTATTCCCTGTCAAGTGCTAGTGTCTGTGTTGCTGAGTTGGGTGTGGTGGTTTAAATTTCCCTTTATTTTCTGAAATCTGAAGGTAAAAAGTGCAAACTTGTGTGGAGTAAGGTGGAGGTACTAACCCAGAATATCTTGGGAAACTCCTTTCTTATGAAGGTGCCTTTTCACTTTTATATCATTTCAAATGCAGCAAGCTTTCCCCTGTCTTCAGTGAAAGCAAAAGTTACTTTTCCTGTAGGGGCAGTTCCAGCACTGGTTTGTCCAGTGGACTGTGCAGCTTGTTGGTGCTGCTGACTGCTGAGTATTAAATACGTCCTACCTCTAGTTATTGTCACAGTCCTCCTTCTCTTTGCTTTCGAAGTGTCGTCAAACAAAAAGAAGTCTATTAAAAAGTGCTAGTTTCACAATGTTGCGTCTCCTTGTGATCAGTGTAATTGAAACAGATGGCACTTATGTTTCATTTTGGGCAGAGAAACTTCCCAATATGCTGAAGCTACAGATTGATTCACTGTTGGGATTCAACTTTCTGGTAGCATTAGCAGATGTAAAAATAATAATAGACTACCTTAGAGTGGAAGTTAGGGGGAAAGAAGAGATTTTTGACTTGAGTATTTTGAGGGAGGTCAGTGCTGTCCTCTGAGAAGAGCAGTGATGCTAGTGTAGCTGGTAGGAAGGCATTTGTGCTTCCTGGTTTTCTCTGCAGTACTGGTGGTTTGGTGTGTGCATGCTGGATGAAAGCTGTTGTTTGCTGCTCTCCATAAGCTCAGCTTTGCAGTGTGTGTCATGGCAGTGGCATGGATAGGAAGCTGTGTGCTGCAACGTTCAAGGTCATCGTCGGCATGCCAAGGAATTCTAGGGTGAAGGCTCTTAGTGGATAATCTACAGTGTGTTGCTTCTGCTGTGGGGCTTAGGGACCTTGGCTGACCTCTTGGGGTATGCTGTAATGGGTTTATTTGTGTTGAAGTTGTCATTATGATAAAGGCCATCATTGAAGGAGAGCTACTCTATGTAGAAATAGAGGTTTGTTCTATCAGGTGGCTTTGCAAGCTGGTAGGTTTCTTTTGTCCTGGATTTTGAGGGGAAAAAAATAAAAATCATTGTATTTAGTTTGTCCATAATAATTCCAAGGTGTTCACATGGAGACAAGATGTTATTTCAATTTCCCTCAGTGAATATTAATAGCAGTAGAAGCCTTTTGCAGTGAAACAAACCAGGCTAGGCATCAGTAACTCTCCCCTGCTGCAGCTAAGTAATTAAAGCATATCAAGTGTGAGACCTTTGCTGTAGTATGCAGTAACTCTTTCCTTAATGGCTGCTCTGCAGTCCCCTGGAAAACCCAGCTGAATCCGAGCGTAAGTTATAACCCAGGTTGGTCACTACCTATTGCATTTTGTAGTCTGGTATGAAGGTTTTCACTGTTGGGTTTTGAAGTAAATTATATTTTTTTGAATGCAGACGTACGGTTTTAAAAACACAATAGCGTTAATCGTGGGACCTTTCACCTAAACGAAAACTTAATAAACACAACCGTGTATTTGCTAAATATTGGTACCTGCTGGGTGAAAATATGTGTTTCTGGATACAGCATGGTGGCAGGCTGCATCTCCAGGGCTTTTGTCTGCATCGCCTGCCTTTTGGCTGCTAAGATCTTTTAGGATTATTACTGAGAATTTAAATTATGCCTACATTGCTGTGGTAGCTGCCTTTAAAAGAGTTTCCTCATGCTTTTGTCCATCTTTAGCCCTTTTCCCTCTGGACATTTTGTACTTTGCATAAAGCCACACTACACTGATGGTGGGTCTGTCTGAAACAGTGGATGGAAAAACATTGACAGATGAAGGATGAAGATATGTGATGTGACAAAACATTCACACTGTAGAAAGAAATAATTGCTATGAAGTCAGATGTTTCTCTGACTTCTGAAACAAAAAGTGATTTTGCTCTGTGGGTTTTGTGAGCCCTGGGAGATGATAAGTTGAGTAACCTTTTCCAGTAAAATAAGCTTTTATCTGCTTCTGTGCAGAGACAGACTACGGTATTGCTTAAAATGCATCTTGGTCTAGGAGTCTCAAAGAGCTGGTTAGGTTGGAAAAGACTTTTGGGCTCATCAAGTCACTCTGTGGAGCCTTCCTACCCTCAACCAGATCAACACTCCTACCCTCAACTAGATCAACACTCCTACCCTCGACCAGATCAACACTCCCACCTAGCTCAGCTCTGTTCTTGGGCTACTGCAGTATGGAGATGTTGAGGAGAGGTGAACAAGGGGGGGGAATATCGGAATCCTCCAGTGTTGGCTGAAAACACTACCTAAATCTGGTTCTGAAGCCATAGAGGTGAATTCCAAGGCTTTGTGTTGGTGCAGAGGCTCTGGAGGCTCTGGCATCTGTGGTTCCGGCAGTTTCCCACGGGTGCACGTGCAGGTTGTGCCCTCCTACGAGTAGCCCAAGGCTGGAACAGAATTACTGTCTGGCCAAGCTTGAGTAAAACCACAGACGTTATGAAAGCGGGTCATTGTCGTCTGTGTTCATTCCTTATCCTGTGCCTGGTTAAAACCCTGGGGTCCTTGGTACCTGTGTGCCAAACTAGCAGAGGGGTGAAGTGTCTCCTCTGTCTTGTCTGAGGAGGAGGTGGTGTATCATGAAAATGCTGCCTTCTGTCACTTACCTGTTGGTGACCATGGAAATGAGGTTGCCTTTGCTGTAAACCTGTGACTGAAAATGCACCGGGTCACAAACCTGCCTGTTTTGTGTTTCTCACCTAAGCAGCTTACACATACCAGCGTGTAAGTTGCCATAAAGGATGCTGCAGGGATTCCCCGTTAAAAGAGGATGGGGAGCCTGATCTTCAGGATGAGGCTTACCTTTGTAGTAACGTCCTACAGTGTTTGCTCTGTTTTAATGGTGCTGTTCCATGCTTCATAGGTTGGCTAAAGGAAATTTTTTGGTGATGGAAATGGACTCGGAGGGCATCTGCTGTGCCGCTGCCTTTGATTGCAAACCTGATGCAGGGTGTTTCTGTCCCTGGCAGGTGGTTTGTTCCCATCACGTATGCCATGCTGTTGTTGTTTGTGATGGTGTGCAGATAACCTGTCACCCAGCTATGCTGTGATAAGTATAAATATGTAGATATTTGTGTGGATTGCCTGTGGTGTGATCTGCTGACCTTGAGGTAGCGGCACTGATGCTGCCAGAAGACCAGGAATGCTGTGATAGGTCATGGGGAGGGGGCAGTGGGGCTGTTCCACAAAGAGACTTCTCCATTTCGGTGGATGGCTCCTTTATTGCAGATTACGGGAGTTGCTACAGACATTGCTACTCTCAGTTCTCTAAAAGAGACTTGTGTTGTTTTGGGCTCCTGCCCCCCAGCTTTCTGTAGTAATAACAGCAGAGGTCCTGTCTGAATGGATGGAGGAAAAGGGAGTTCAGTTGAGATACCAGCTTCACGTAACCCAGTGGCTATGTCATGGCAGCTCTCACACTGCAATGATTAGGACAGGTATTTCCTCACTAAACTGCTCTGAGTAGTTTGCCCAAAACAAGCCATGTTCATCGTGGTGGCTCCTTTTTGTGCGCTGTCAGCAAGAAATGGCTGCATTGCACTGAGCTGCTTCAGGGGTTTGATGACTGCTTTGCAGCACCGGAGCCGACATCTGGTGTGGTGTGCGCTTTCCCCGCTTCTCCATTAGGGAATCAGGGGGTCAAGGCTTTCTCTGAGGAGCAGAGAGATTGCAGCAGCTTTTGATAGTGGCTTTGGCACTTGCGTTTTACAGAGTTCATAATGAATATGCAGGTGTAAGATTAAAAGAATGAATAAGGTAGGACTGCTAAACAGAATTGCTTTTCAGAGCCGCCGCCGTGCCTTGTTCTGACCTCCTGAGAAGGATGCAATTGTAAAGCTGAAGCCCGTCTTGGAAAAGCAATTACAATACATGCTTCCAGGATTGAATTGTCATCTGAAAGTCAGATGCTGCAATAATGGTGGTGTTGTTTAGGTGGAACGTGACTTCACTTAACAGCTCTGTGTTTTTCTGTTAATGTTCTTAAATGTGTTCATATATGGGTTTCAATTCTTACTGTTTTGGGGGAAATCAAGCTTTGTATTCCGCAGGGAAGGTATTTCTTTGCACAGAGGTGTTCATCTGAGCTTTCTGGCTTTTTTCCATGCGTTTCTGCTCTATCCCTTACAAATTAGGGGTAATGCAAGAAGAGCAGCGTATGTTTTTTCTTTACATGTCAGTTACAGCCGAGCAGAGGTTTCTCTGTGGTGCTGGGGTATGGAGGCATTGTCTTTTAGGGTGAGAAACGGATGTGTTAGGAAGCAGGGCCTGGAGAGGGGAAGCCATGTGCAGATGGAGTTAATAGTGTCATGTAACAT
>JASSUY010040063.1:0-31388 GCA_032466535.1 Forpus xanthops | reverse complement strand
GGAGTATTGTATGCTGTTCTGGTCTCCTCAACATAAAAAGGACATGGAACTGTTGGAACAATTTCAGAGGATGGCCATGAGGATGATCAAGGGACTGGAGCACCTCCGCTCTGAAGATAGCCTGAGAGAGTTGGGGCTGTTCAGCCTGGAGAAGAGAAGGCTATGTGGAGACCTCATAGCAGCCTTCCAATGTCTGAAGGGGGCCTATAGGGATGCTGGGGAGGGATTCTTCATGAGGGACTATAGTGAGGGGACAAGGAGTAACGGATTCAGACTTAAACAGGGAAAGTTTAGATTGGATGTGAGGAAGAAATTCTTGACTGTAAGGGTGGTGAGGCACTGGAATGGGTTGGCCAGGGAAGTTGTGAATGCTCCATCGCTGGCGGTGTTCAAGGGTGGGTTGAACATAGCCTTGGGTGGCATGGTTTAGTGTGAGGTGTCCCTGCCCATAGCAGGGGAGTTGGAACTAGACGATCTTAAGATCCTTTCCAACCTTAACTATTCTATGATTCTATGATTCTGTATTTCTCTGTATGGTTCTGTGTGTGTTCTTAGCTTACCTGCTTTTTATACATTTTAATCTGCAGCATGCCAGTTCTATCAAATGTGAAATAAGGCATAAGCAAAGCTCTTCCATTTCTGTCTCCGCTGTACCAGAGTCCTCCATCTGTAGACATCTAGTCTCAGAATACATTTTTTAGCATTTTTGCAGAGATTTATTTGATTGTTTTGAGGTAAGGGGGAAGAAAGAGCTACTTTCGTTGTTTGTTTACTTTGAAAATCTTAATCTTGTAAAACACAGGTAAATATTTTTATGTGTCTGGTAAGACAGTTTATACCAGCTCAGTTATAATGCATGACCTTTATTTTTAGTAAGATTTCTTAAGGAAATAGAGCTACAATGAAGGCTGATACAGTTACTGTGCCTTTGTCAGTCACAAGTAATAAATCCTCAGTCTGTTGGCCACTTTTTTTTTCTAAATTTGGTGGAGAGACAAGTAGAAATCTCACTGGTTAATAAATTAATAGAGGAATCATTACAGTTGATATGTGGAATAAGGGAAAACATTAAAATCAGTTAGTGCTCAGGATAGAGAAGAAATTGAGGAAGAGATTATGGTTCTCCATGCTGTTTAACTTAGGGTGATAGTATATGCGACTTGGAACAAGTTACAGCATGAATTGGTTTTGCTCAGCTCGTAGGACATGGGCAGGAGCTGAGTGTACGTGATGGTATGAAGAAGAAGCCCTGAGGCTATTAGGACAAGATGCCTTGAAGAATATGCAGAGGAAGCTGGTCTGGATTTTATTGGCCAGATAACCTTAGGAAGATGTGCTTCATTAGTTCTGCTTCATGGAACAGTTTGCTCTTTTTTATGTTCATTAAAGCAGTATCAAAATATTGAACATTTTTGCATTCATACGTGTTAGAAGCTTCTGCAAAGAAAAAATGTATTTAAGCTACTTCATTTATTAGTTCAGTATTCTTGATTGTTGCTCCATATCTACTGTTTCTGATTATGGTAAAATATTTCAAAACTTTTGGTTGCAGCGTGCAAGCTCCATGTTAATCTTTTACTTAAGTAAAATTAAATTTTCTAATGGGAAGGGTCTGATCAAATTCTTGCTGCGTTCCTATGAGGAACGTATATATTTGAACCACTATTTTTATAAGTGTTAATCAGAGAATTATCGAATGTGATTAGTCCCCAGATTAAATCAATAATAAAGCAGAGATTAGAAGTCCTGTCTTCAATCCAGTAGATCCTGCCAACGGTTTCCATATACGGTGCTTGATATTTCAACTGAAGCAATCTTATGCTATGGATTTAGAAACTGGAATCATGGCTTTAAGATCCAAATGGAGGGTTTTAATTGATAATGTAGTGTTTGGGAAATTCAAAGAAAATATAATTATATTGTTACAGGAGTTATAATTAATGGTAGCAGCATCTACTTATTAATTTGAAATTGCAATAATGTAAATTGTAATACTGTAAAAACTACAGATGTTCCTGTAAGTTCGAATTATAAAATGGCAGTATGCTTTTTGCTTAATTTACAGCAGAAATGTATTCATCAGTCATAGCATAAATAAGCGCATGTATCACTAAACATATGTCTCTCATCTTTACTCACATACAGATTTATAATTGGAGATCTTTCAGATTCTGAAAGTGATATATTTGAGCAGTTGAAGGAGTGGGACACTAGTTCAACAGAAGAGCAACAAAAAGCTTTCTGCCATGGGATAGAACTCATTCCCTGGTATGTGTTATCTATCAGGGCTGACGTCCATCAGTTCATGCAACAAGGGGCAACTGTCATTCATTATGATCAGGAGACACATCTCTCAGCACGTTGCTTCCTTCAACTTCAGCCTGACAATAGTACTTTAACTTGGACAAAACCCACAACAGTTTGCCCAGCAAATGCAAAGGCAAAACTGAGTGTGCTGGGTACTACTGCTGAGCTTGGTAAATACCAGATTCTTGGTAATAGTGGACTGGTGGAAGGTTATTTAGACTTGTTTTCAGCCAAGGCTGTATATATGGGACACTCTGGCATTGATATGCACACTGTGTGTGTTCAAAATAAACTTTGCAATATGTCCCTTGAAGAAAATGGTATAACACTACTTTATGGACTTCAGACTACTGATAATAAGTTGCTGCACTTTGTTGCTCCAAAATACACTGCCAGAATGCTGTATGATGGATTGCTGGAATTGACTAAAGCTGTAAGAAAAATGAGGAGATTCCCTGATCAAAGACTACAGTGGCTACGGAAGCAGTATGTCAGCCTTTACCAGGTAAAAGATGCTGTGATTTTTGTATAAGAAAAGTTCAAAAATGTCAACAACTTTATGTAATGTAATTAATTTCTCTTATAAGTTAAAATTAAAATGGGAGCCAAATCTCCAACACAGCTTAAATCTGTGAGACCTGATTCTCAGCATAATGTTTTGTCAAAACTTGCATGCTTTCAATACACTGAAGTTAAATCTTTTTTATTATGAAGCTCTTCATATGTTTGGAGTTTTGGAATAAGTATTTTATTAAAGAAAGAGCAATGTCTGTACTTGAAAGAAGTTCTGAAATACCGAGTGATGAGAGTTAGGGCCAAAACCCCTGCCAAACTAGCAAACAAAATAACCCTTTGATATTCATGCAGTAATTAAAAATTGCCTCCCCCTGATGTTTTGTCTTTCATTCATTCCTTAGAGATGTCTATTTTATTGCTTAAGAAAATGTGTCTGTTCTTTCTCTTGTTTTGTTAACGCTGAGAATTTTTGTAGGAGGATGGAAGGTTTGAAGGCCCAACCTTGGCTCAGGCTGTTGAACTGTTTGGAGGCAGACGATGGAGTGCAAGAAACACAACCACAGGAACTCTCACCAAAAGCACCGAGAAACCCAGTGTACAGAGAAACAACACTTTGGGATTAAGTGCAGCTAAGAAAAAGAAAAAAGTACTCATGAGGGTAGAATATTTTGTTATTCTTGTAGGTTGTGATTATCTGGCTGAGTTGTTTCCTTCTTACAAGTTACTGTGTAGCTATCGGTATTCTGAACCAGACAAAACTTAGAAGATAATTTAAAAACAGTTTTTTTCATTTTCAGGTTTTGGGCTTGTTTTCCAATACTTCAGGTTTCTTTTCTCACACGTGAAGCATTCTCAGGACATGCCCGTGTTGGGGCTAGCAGAAGGGGAACAGAATCTTGTTGGGACTTCTGGGTGCTACCTCAGTATAAAGTATTATGGTGCTTGTTATTTCTAGGGTGAAAGTGGAGAGGCCACTGATGATGAAATGGCAACTCGGAAGGCAAAAAGCTCTAAGGAATATCGTAATAGAAGTGGTTCAGATCCTCAAGATCTTGATGAACATGAAGAACCAGGTAGATATATTAGTACTTCAGTACTTAAAAATCCCTCAGAGTTTTGCTCAAAGGCTTTTTTTTTTATGGTGGTAAAAATACCTCTGTGATCTTGAAACTACTTTTGCAGCTGAAACTCCAAATGCTATAAACCTTCAGTTTCTGTAGTTGCCTATGATTGTTCTTTCATTTAGTTTCAGTAGCATTTCCTTTCCATTCAGACGAAATGGGTATATAAGGCTTGTTCAGAATGAATTTTTTTTTTACTGTCTTGGAGCAAATCTAAAATCCCTTTAGTGTCTTACTACACCTTGATGAATTATGTTATAGGTCTCTTGGACAAAAACATTTTTATTGGACCAGATGTTCTAATTGTGCTACCAACTTTTGTTTTCTCCATAGATCAAAATATTACTATTAATGTTTCTCTGTCTAACAACCTGCCATCACGAAGAGCTCACTCTCTGACAGCATCTGGATCTTCTAATTTAGGTGCTACAACACCTTCACCAGTGAGACCAGTCTCCTCTCCTGTAATTTCTTCAAGCAAGACTCAGTCTAGGTAATGACAAAAGCAATGCTTTGATTTAAAAAGAAAACAAGTTACTGTTACTTAATTATCATTGAATGTGGTTTTCAGGCCAAAGTGACAAAATCTGACAAAACAATGACAGTAATGTCACTAGCCTTTTGAGAGACATCTAAAACACACTGCAGAACAACGCAGGACGTTTAAGCTGAAATACCATGAATCTAAGGACGACTTTGTGGCAAGTCCCGGAGCAGCACGTTTCAGTTTATGTCTATTACAGAAGCAGATAGGAATGCTGTTCCAAAACTACACAGATATAGCGTTTAACTCTTTCTCCAGATCTGATCCAAAACATAGTTACAGACATCATCTGTATAATGAAAATCAACAGAAATGTTACAGATGTGTGAACTGAAGTTCTAAGTTTTCTTAGCATAAGTCATTTCTACCTTGGGGAGTATTAACTTCTGCTGACATTCCCGGTGACTGTAGAACTGGAGGAACAGGCTTGAAATCTTTCTCTTAAAGGCCTCTCCTCCTTGAACACCCTTTTTTTGTGTCAGTGCGGAAGGTTATGCTGTGGTTGTGCAGTGACATAATGGACTATTGTATTAATTGTAGAAAAAGTGATAATGGTGATGGTAGTAGTTGTAGTAATAATAATATAACAATGGTATTATTGGATGGTACTTTATGACATGCATGGTCAAGGATGTGGATGGTACTTTATGACATGCGAGAAAACCATCTCAACAGAGGCCATCCAGTGCCTTTTGACAGAATGAACACTGAGGTAGTTATGAGTTTGGGGTTCCAGGAGAGCAATGGCAAACAATAGAAGAGATTATTTCTGCTGGGAGAATGTTATTTTTGAAGAGAGATGTTTTGTGTAATGGTATATGTTGTGTATTTCCTAGGGATTTTGGTTTTTATACATAAAACTTTGGCAGTAGGTATGAGGAGTAGAGCAACCTGTGGACAACTTTCTGAGACTCATTACTATGTTGAGTACTTTTTGTTCTCCACTGTTGTTCACAACCATGTGATGAACATGCCAGACTAAGATTTACCTCTGTAAGACATTTCTCATTTATGAAGGATCGGAACAGCTTTCTTTCACATTAAACTGAAGAAATGCTACTTTACTACCTCTGGAAAATACTTCTGTGCTTTGCAAATCTGCTTTTTGCCTTTATGACAAAGTAATTGTTGTTCTCTAAGTGAGATTAGAAAGCTCAGTGGAGAACTTACGTTCCCTGGGGAAGAGCAGCTAATATCCCTTTAATTCCTCTTAGTCCTGCATTTCTGTACAGATCCCTGTGCAGCTTAACACTATGGGCCTCCCTGAGTTATGACATTTTCTCTGGCAAAGTTGTTTGGAAACTCCACTGCGTTTCTTGGTAGAGCTTTCCCCAACTTGATATGACCCTTCTTGTTAGAATTTCCTCAGCATACAGCTGTATGGCTGTTTCATCGGTGCTGAGAAAATTCCTCAGAACAGAAATACATGCTTTACCCATTGCCTTGACCCAGTTTTCATGAGCCATTAAGAGACTTGGAGTACTAGAGAGAGTTTTAGTCTTGATACTTATCCTTTGGGCCCTTGATAGGTCTGAACTGTGCTTGCCAGTTTTCATGTATGTGGAGACTTCACATGTGTCTCCGCTGTGATCACTAAGTCTAATCTCTCGAACAGCTGGCTGTCTGCTTTGCTGCAAAGTGCTGTATGTGTACTAATTTACACCTGGGATCTCTTTTAGAGTAAACCAGCTGGTTACCTCCAAGATGGAATTTAGGTGCAGCTCTGGGAATATTTTCTCGAGAGACTTTGGTAATTAGGTAGTATGCATGGAGAGGTTATTCAGTCTCAAACCATCTACAGTATACTGTCTTATAGGGGATACTTCCAGCAAGGATTGTAGCGTCAAGCAAGCAACCAAGTCATGGCATGTCCTGTTGCTTAATGTTGCATTAAATAAATGGCAGTCTATCGGGCAATAGTATATGCCGCAGCTTATTTCAGCCACTTCAGGTAGAGCACACACAAAAAAAGAAAATGATGTCTTAGAGACAGGCAAGCACTGTAGGGAACAAAACAGACCTGAGCCAATTGTTGGGCAGTTATAACTGACCACTTTTGTGGAAGTGGTGTTGGACATGAGCTGGTTGTGCATTGAGTGCATGATCCCTCAAAGAACCCAGAGCTCAGGAGGGTGGTGGATAGAGGGTCCCACCTCTCCAAGCAGAGCCTTCACAGCACAGAAAGCTGAGCTGGTAACAAATGATTGTTAGCTGCAGTGCAGCAGCCAGGAGGAGAAGAGCAAGAAAGATTTCTAGTTCTTTTTCTCTTTCCATATAATATATGCATGAACTTTTGCCCGACCAGTAAATTAGATCAATGTCCCCAACAAGCGAGAAGCACTAAATAAATTTTCTACAAGTGAAAAATGAAAAGTATCTAAATATAATGATAGCAATTTAAAAAGAGGAGGACCTGGTTATCTTTTGAAATAACAACAATTCTTACATGTACAGAGTGAAAAATGATATTTTTACATACATAACTCATAACATTGATATTCCTGATGTCCTTACAAATATTTTTTGTTGAGAATAACTTCTTACACAGTCCAGATAACTTCCAAGCACAGGTAACCTGTAGATGTCTTCTGTCATTCTTGAAAAGCCTCCAGCAAATTTCCAAGTTCTTTGGCAATCTAGTGCCATGTGTAAGGTGGAAGAAGCAGGGGAAAGCATGGTAACACCACTGGGAAACAGAAAATAGGATATGGAAAAATAGAAATTTGGGCTTTTTGTGTGGAGGAAGTAAACCACCTCACATGTTATACCCATATAGGGTTCTTAGGGTTTTTGTCTTTCTTTTTTAACAACCTGTGCTGGTTACCCATGGAAAATACACTTTAGCAATCAGATCCAGTGAAATGCTGAGCGTTACCATCTGCTGCCAGTCTTCCACTCAGTGCTCTGCAGTTGCAGTCTGTTTTCTGGAGCCAAGAGACTTTCCTCATTGTGGTTTGTTTTTCTTGTCTGATAAAAATGTTAGGAATGATTTTAGGAAAGAAGTTATATGCAGTATGTCAGTACTTGCCATAGTGATATCAAACAAATTGAACAATATCAGCTAAAGGAGATGGTGTTTTTTAGTGCTTTTAAATCATTCTGCTTTCAATTGCATGCATCTATCCCAGCCCAGGAGGGAATTGAGGAATCTGATCTAACATATTTATATAAAATGTTGCCTGCCTGCAGCAGGTGACTGCAGACGTCTTTAGGAACATGAGACAAACTGGTCCAGTTTTTCCATTGCAGCTGTTGAACTGGAACTATTTGTACTGAACCTGATGGCAGAATTCGTAGATTAATGGATTTTTAGATTTGAACATTACAAAATGTCACAATGAAGCCTGACACGTGGTCACCTAGTCTGGTGTTTTGAAACTTCTGGAGTTAGTTATGATTTAAACTAGACAGGTCGTGATCCTTGTTCTGCCTATTGAGAAGCCTCCCTTTTCAGGATGCTGGTGCTGGTGGATCCCGTTCCTGCAGGAAGTGTTCATTGGTGTTTAGGCCCAGGAAGAGGTTTAAGAGCTTAGCCTGCCATTGCTGATTAGTACATGAAATTCACTAAGGATTTGTTCACACTGCTCAAGGGATAGTTCAAGTTGGGGCCTAACTACATTACTAGCGCAAACCCTGTAGCAGCCTAAGGATCATGGGATGTAGCTCTTGGAAATATACTGGTCCTGCTTCAAAAAACCTTTTTCAGCTGAACGACATCAGTTAATAATTTCAGTTATAAAGAAATCAGCTGGGCTTGCTATTACTCAAGTCAACTAAGATAATTAGCACCAAACACCTAGTTGTTTCTGCTATCGTTTTCTGCCTTTGCTCTCAAATTCCAGTCTGCTTTCATTACATCAGCCCCAAAAGCAGAAAATAGGAAATCATTAGACCTTTGTTTCTAGAATAGTATGGTCTTCAGAAGCTATTGTTCAAGCCTAAAGGAAGAGGTGGACTGTAGCTCAACCTGTCTTTGCATTATCTGATGATAGTCCTGAGTGTTCTTGGGAAGATCTGGGAAACCCACAGGCTAGGAAATAGTGAGTTTTGAGTGCCAGGAAAGGGGAAGGGTTATGCTTCTTAAAATCTGAACCTTTAATGCTCCAACATTTAAGAAATTGCAGGTGCATAAGGAAAAACTGTTTTGCTTGCACGGCCATTCAGAATATTACTGTTTTATTTTGACAGATCAGAGCTTTCAGAAATTCTGTGTATGTTTTATTTTTCCCTTAGCAAATCTTCAACAAACCTTAAGAGCAGCCTGCTCTACAGGAACACAGGCATTGTTTTCTTTAAAGAGAAAATGAGAGTGCTTTCATTTGTGTCATTTGCATCAACCCCTTTTGCACATGGAAGAGTTCTAAATAGCATGCATATACAATATTAACTCTGGCAAAATTTGCAGTTGTCTTGAGGGAATAGCGTAGCTGCTATAGAATAGGAAGATACAAACTGTTATGCATCTTATAGATAACTGCTTTATTTGCTTCTTTCAGATATTGGTAATAAATGCATTAAGGAGAGCACAAATAAAGTGTTAATGCAGTAACGCATAATGTTTCAATAAATGGAATTTAATAAACCAAGCTACAACAGTCTTTTTCTGATTTAGTGCCTGGAGCAGCAGTAGCTGGCATGGCCGTGTTAAAGGAGGAATGAAGGGGTTTCAGAACTTCATGGTGTCTGATAGTAACATGACTTTTGTGGAATTTGTAGAGCTCTTCAAATCTTTCAGGTAAAATAGATTTTTATTCTATAGTGATCTCATTCATCCAAGTTTGTAAAAAAGTAAAACTTGAGCTTTTCAACTCTTTTCACAGTGTCCGTAGCCGCAAGGATCTAAAAGACCTCTTTGATGTCTATGCTGTGCCTTGCAATCGATCTGGTTTAGAGCCTACTCCACTTTACACTAATTTGAAGATTGATGAAAATAGCAACGGATTCCAGCCTGATTTAGGTTTGTTAAAAAGGAAAATACAGCTGCTACATTGCTGAGCTTCAGTTACTGGCCTTAAGAAAAAGTGGGTCAGTCTCATACAGAACTATCAATTACAAGTTTACATAGAGAACTGTTGCCGTACCTTCACTAATAAATTGTTAGCAGTATGTAAGATACGTTCTTTGTTCAGAAATTAAGGGGAGAAAAAATATTCCTGCTCTATATTAGCCAGTTATGTTTGTAACCAGTATAGCAGAGGCATAAAAGTTGTTGCTGAATGACTGGGCCCAACACAAGAACCTATGTGATTGCAGGAGCTCTGGAAGGGCTAAAACACTGAGCAAATGTAGGAAGGAGGAATGAGGAGGCTGTGCCCTATGTCTCTTCTGGTTGTTTTTTTCCTAGTGCATCAGCTTTACATGGAACAAGGGGGAAGGAAACTTCTGTCCCATTTTTCATTCCCCTGTTACCATAATCTAAGTCTGGACCTTTGTGCATACTTAAAGAAAACAGCCTTTCTGCTTAGCAACCTGTGGGGATGGTACAGTACAATTGACATATGAGACTGGAAGATACACAGTGACTGCACAGGGAGGGTATGAGGTTGTACATAGTGAAGGAAATGCTTTGTGGCTGTACATGGTGTAGAGAGGAAGCAGGAAGGTCCTGGATGTCAGTGTGTGAGAGGTTGTGAATACATGTTTAAAGTTCTAGGATTTTACTTATAGTAATAGGGCATTTGTAATCCGCTCCCACTTTTGTCATTGCTTCATGCTCTTTCTTCTATTAGTGAATAGAAACAAGACGGGTTTGTTCTAATTTACTATACCAGTGCTAAAATATTCAGCCAGATATTCAAGTGTGGTATATATTACATTATGTTCTGTACAGTAGATATAACACGCATAATTATATAGCTTATATTTCCTTATTTTTTCTTCTAAGATTTGTTGACTAGGAATGTTTCAGACCTTGGTTTGTTCATTAAGAGCAGGCAGCAACTATCAGATAACCAGAGGCAAATATCTGATGCCATTGCTGCTGCCAGTATTGTAACCAATGGTACTGGAGTTGAAAGCACATCTCTGGGAATATTTGGAGTGGGAATCCAACAGCTAAATGACTTCCTAGTTAACTGCCAAGGAGAGCACTGCACATATGATGAAATCCTCAGTATTATCCAGGTCTGTAGACAAATATCTTGCAATTCCTTTTACTTGAACTCTTGTTACTTCTGTTTTCAATGCTAGCATTTTTTGCCTTGTAGCCAGAATAGCATATCTGTGTGGATACTTCCTTTCATGCTGATAGTGTCGCAACAGTTTTCTTGAACTTAAAATTTAATGCTATCTTAATTCTGGGCTATGAAATTGGAAAGATGCCCGTGAATATGTCCATAAAAAGAAAAAAAATCATGTAAATAAACCATTTTATTTACTATGTGTGTTTTATCCAGGAACAGATGTCACCACTTGGGAAAAGCATTCATGATAGTGAATAGTTTCCTCCTTGTGTCCTTGTGGCTACGTTTGATGAATTTTGACCTTAATTTGTAACTAGAAAACCACCATTTCCACTGATTTTTATTTTATTATAAAAAAAAAAAATCCAGAGGAAAGGTTTAATCCCTTATGTACAATGGCTGAAGTGATTAGAAAGTACGTAGAAAATCTTGAATACTTCCAGACATGCATAATTAATGCACTCCAAAGTTAACCCCCCACTTAGCAGTTAACAAAAACTAAAACCCATATATTTCATGTATCCACTTATAATATAAAGTTGTGAACTTTAAAAGACAGAAATTCTGAAGAAACCTCAAGTTAGCATACCACAAGTCTCTATTTTGAGACACTGCTATGTTGTGTTAAGCACAATATATAGGAGAAGGATGCCTGATTGTAGATCCTTTTTAATTTCAGTTTAAGTGCTGACTCTGCTTTGAAAAGAAGGTTGGATTAGATGATCTCCCAGAATCCTTTCCAACCCAAATGATTCTATGATTTACTGTTATGAGTTTAATATGCTTGTTTAGTGGTTTGCAAAACAGGCGTGCGTATACTGCAAGCACCTAATTACTTTACCTGCAGAAAGAGACAGCTTGTACATACTAACTGGTTAATCTATTGAGCAGGCTACACTATAAAAATATGAAAAATTCCTATTTTTAAGGATTTTTGTTATATATCTCTTAAATTTCTTCCTTTTTATAGAAATTTGAACCCAGTGTGAACATGTGCCAGCAGGGGCTGCTATCTTTTGAAGGATTTGCAAGGTAATTACTTATGTGTTAATTTATATATATATATATATATATATATGCATGTATAAATACATATATAAAGGTGACCTGAGTATATTTGGGTGGCATGGTTTAGTGGGAGGTGTCCCTGCCCCTGGCAGGGGGGTTGGAACTAGGTGATCTTAAGGTCCTTTCCAACCCTAACTATTCTGTGATTCTATGTTTGCATGACAGTCACAAAATACTCAGCACAGCATAAAATTTCTTCACATCATCTCACCTCTAGATTTTTGATGGATAAAGACAACTTTGCCTCCAAAAATGATGAGTCACAAGAGAATGCTGAGGACTTGCACTATCCACTGTCATATTACTACATAGAGTCTTCACACAACACTTACCTTACTGGCCATCAGCTTAAAGGGGAGTCCTCGGTAGAGCTCTACAGCCAGGTATGCAGGATTGGATCATTGTGTGGTTTTCAACATGAACTTGTTTGTTTAACTGGCAAGTAGCAGAAACATGACCTTTTTGCTTTGAAAATCTAAATGTCCTAAACCCCTGCTCACAAAATGTTGGAAAACATGATGTGTGGGAAAGCTGCCTGTAAGCACAGTTGTGCTCAAATGCCTTTTCTTAGGCAAAAAAATGGGTTTAGTTTGAGATTCATAGCATTTAGACACCAGTCGGTCTGACCCAACCTACTAAAATTAGACTTTCCCACAGGAAAGACTGATCTAATATTTTAGTTCATTCAGATGTCAAAAACACTACTCAAATACTGTACATTGCTCTGCAAAGACAGATTGCAAATGGAGCTATAACTTCTAAAAACATTTCTTCTAGGAATATTCTTCAGGTTTTTATACTTTATGCCTGATTCGTGGTCACCAGCAAAAGAGCAATTTTTCCCTAGGGCTTTTGGTTCTGTATTTGTTTGTATATGTGTGTGTGTGTGTATTTGTATGTCTGCATATTTACCAAATGCTAGAGAAAGTGTCAAACTTCCTGTGAGTAGCGTTTTCATTACTCTAAATGTTAATGACTCGCCATTGAGAAGAGCTTATCTGATGTTTCATGTGCTGCTTTGCCTGGAGTTACAAGACATGAGGGTGAGGCTGTGTTAGGAAAGCCCGCATGACATGATTGCACAGAATAATGCAATACAGAAGGTTCCTGTAGTGACACTGCACAGAGTGATGTGAATATTGTGTTGATAATAGATGGGAAGCTCATCTGGCTCCAAAACTTGCATGATGCAGAAAATTTTCTTCCTGTCCCTCAAGTACCTGTTGCTGTAAGAGAAGGGGCCCTTTATTCTGTCTCAGTGTGTCTGGCTGTCACGGAAGTGGTGGTGTGCCAACTATGGGCACAACTGTCTAAAATAAAATTATTCAGGTTTTGAACTATTTTTTCATTTGCTCATGAATGTTTTTGCTGGAAATGGTTTTGATTGTAGCGATCTTTGTTTTCATTAAAATATTTATTTGCAATACAGATAAATCAGTGCTTGTCGTGCTGAATATTGATAGCAATAATAAGCTGGGCTTAATAGACTGCCAACAGACGGATTAGCTTATCTTTCCCTTCATCCTTCCCCTTTGCTTTCTTCAGTGGTCTTCTAGCAAGTAGGGCTTTGTAAACTAAACAAGTGAATAAATAAAAAGGGGTGGATGGATGGGTAGATGAGTGTAAATTAGTTTAATATCATTAAATAAGATGGCCTGGCACATTCTAAGGATCCTCATGGAAGTTATTTGTAAGTCATTATTTTCAGACCACTTTCTACTTAAAAAAATAACAAAACCAACAATTACTGGCAGACAAACAGAAGATGCTGTGCCCATAACTTCTCCTGGTAGAAACCTGGAATAAATTGCCATGTTCCTTTATAGCTACTTTTGCAGGTAGAAATATACAAAAGTTTCTCTCCCTCAGAAAATTAAGCTACAGATTAAGAACCAATAACTTTCTGCAGACAGATTCCATGTGTCCTGTAAGATACCATGGATTTCAAAACTTTATGGTACTTCTCCTAAGAACATAAATGCTTTCTCATTTTTTGCGCTCTTTCTCAACCTAGGGAATGCAATTAGCTGGGTTCTGTAGCTTCTATGGGCTATGTTTACTCCACAGATGTTACTCTTCCCAGCACTTTCACTTAATCATTCAGCTTTCGTTTAGCTCTGCAATGTCTGTGCAATGCCACTTTGAGGGCATGTGACTGTGGCTTATACGTGCTTACACTGTTCAATTGCATTGTAGGTTCTTCTACAAGGCTGCAGAAGTGTAGAATTAGACTGCTGGGATGGTGATGATGGGATGCCTATCATTTATCATGGGCACACTCTTACTACCAAGATCTCTTTTAAGGTATGCTGGTAATTGCACATAGAAACAAAAAAAAAATCAGAAGAAAATCAGTAACTTTCTCTAGTGAAGGAAAAAATTAGCCTATTGGAAAAGTACAAATCCTAATGGGCTAAATCCTAATAGAATGTGAACACCAGACTATGTAGACAAGAGCTTCTTCACTGTAAACATTATGCTTTTCAAATTAGTTTTTGTAGCATAAGTACTGTAATTTTGTCTTTTTGTTATCAGCATAACTATGTAAGTAATGTAAGTAGCTGTTACTAGTTTTGTTGCAACAAGATGCTAGGTTGATCTGAGGAGCTTGTTTTGAATGCAGATTGTGGATTCTTTCTTCTTAGAGGAGAAAAAGGATGCCTTCCTTTCTCTCCTTTCAAGTAACTGTAAGCTAATTGAATGTTTCAAAGCAATCACATATTCTTTCAATGGCCTTTCTTTCTCACAGGAGGTAGTGGAAGCTATTGATCGCAATGCATTTATCACCTCTGACATGCCAATTATCATATCAATAGAAAACCACTGTTCCTTGCCTCAGCAACGCAAGATGGCTGAAATTTTCAAGGTAGGCCATGAACTGTAAATTATTCTAAAGCACATGCCCTGGGATTTTTCATGATATAATAACATGTTCTCAATGTTTCAGAATGTATTCGGAGATAAGCTGGTAGCAAAGTTTTTATTTGAGAGTGACTTTTCGGATGATCCCATGCTTCCATCGCCTGGCCAACTCAAAAGAAAAATCCTGTTGAAGAACAAGAAGCTGAAAGCCCATCAAACACCAGTGGATATATTGAAACAAAAGGTAAATTGCCTTATAGCAAGCAATGAGACCTAGCTTTTGTTAGAAATAATTAATGTTTGAAGTTTTTGCCATTCTGATATGTACAGCAGAATAATCTAAATATACTCATGCTTGGAAGACTCACTTGAAACACTTGGAAGTGGATTGCAGTACTTTCAAATAAGTAGACAAGACATATAGTTAAGTATAGACACAGCATAAAAAAATTTTAGTGAATTTTATAATGCTTCATATTATTATGATTAGCAGTGCATGGCCTACGTGATAAACATAAATGAAGTTTTACTCTGAGGCTATAACATTTGCTATTCATGTTTGTTGAACAGTAGTGATATGCATTGAGCATGTGTGTATATATAGAGCATGCAGTAATTTTTAGTAGAATTCTGCTTTTTCTCTTTTTTTATATTCAAACCTGGGAAATGCTCTCTGTCTTACTCCCTTTTCAAGGGGACTCTGCTATTCAAGTTGTGCTTATACTTAAATGAGAAGTTTTCTGGTTTCTAAAAATTAGGGTTGTGTCTCTGGTCGCTTCTTCTCACCTGTGGCTGTGATTAGGCAGTAGTTAGATTGAATCCTTAAAAACTAATTGCTTTTACCCAAACTGTAAATACAATTCAATTAGAACTGAATTCTTGTATCAGAATAAGAAATCACATTGATTGCACCAGTATATGGACATTCTCTGTCTTTTGAGGAAGTTTAAACTGTTTCTAAGACATCATTCCTCAGCCTGGAGAAAGGCAATCTTGCTCTAAATGCTATGCAAAGTGATCATTTTCCCATAATTAATTAGGTTTCATATCTTATTGAGTGTTTTTCTACCACTACAAGTTTTCTTTGTATTCAAACCCTTAAAATGGTATTTTACTTTGATCTTAGCACTCTCACTAACTTCTCATTATATATCAATTCAGTGCTTTTATATAAATAAGATGCAGATGGTGATGAAAACTCTTCTGCTTCTTGAAAATACTTACCAAGAATGTAATAAGTGGTTCTGTTGCTGTAGGCTCACCAGCTGGCACATATGCAAGCACAGGCTAGCAATGGTGCTAGCAACCCCACACCTACCAATGAAGAGGAAGAAGATGAAGAGGATGAATATGACTACGACTATGAATCTCTCTCTGATGGTAACAGTATATATTTGCTTATTTCTTACAGTGTTGTTGTTAGCAATAAGGCATGTCAGTATTCTAGTTCAGGAATGATGTAGGTAAGTTGATCTTACCATTTGAGAGGAAGATGTGCTAGATGTTTTTAGTGCAATAGTCTATAATACTGTGAAAATAATTTGACTCTGTAGATGTAGAGGACTTGAGTGTGACTTTAACTCCAGCCATGAGATATTTAACTATGCAGCATATGCTAAATTGTAGTCTTTATAAATTACGTTTTATGTTATTTATATTATTAAAAAATGATTGTGTTCATAATGTACACTACCTTCAACTGTATCGTCTTTTACAAGGAATCCAGACACTTGGAAGCCAAAGTTCACAGTAGGCTTAGCCCTTGCATCTGTGTGGCTGCCATTAAATTGGCCTAAGATGCAGATTCTCCAAACTTCTCCATGGTTACTACCTAATCACAGAGATCACTGAAGAACCTGCTTTAGTAACACTTGCAGTATCAGCTATTCACTTCATGCATAAAGGCAGAGAAGCCACTGACTTATCTGTGGCTTGCTCAATAAAGAGGGCTTTATTAAAGCTGTAGCTGTTCAGTAAAAAAATGGCAAGGCATGACTCACTGACTTGCCTTGTAAATTCATGTGGTGTCTATGTTTCAGCTACCCTAGCTTTTGGGAACTGGGAGAGGATAAATCCACCTTTATTAGCGATTTGTAGATTGGCTATAGTGATTGGCATGCCAGAGGTGATAAAAAATACTGCACTTAATAACTTCCACTACTTTGTTAGCTCTCCCGTTCAGTCAGTCATGTTTGATTCAGCTATAGGTGAAGGACAGAATGTGCAGCACTGAGGCAGGTGAGCTGAAGTCAGGCCTATTTTTTTCCTTCTGCTGTGGTCTGGTAGATTCTGGTAGAGCAAATAGCTGGAGTCAGGAACATTTAATCCTCTCAAGTTCTGATAAAGGACATTTGTCAAATAAATGCTCATCCTTGTTAAACTCCATAAATGGGCCACAAAACTGACCAAAGGGAAGTGGCCATGACCAGTGGCTGGATGCTGTCTTTAAACAGTATCTCCCATTGCCTCTGTCAGAAAGGGAATGCCGAGCTAGGCATTCTGCTAGGTAAACAATAAAGTACTGTGGTCATTAAACCTTTTAAGACTAATGGATGCTGTGTTCAGATAAGATATAATATTTCAGTATGCTCAGTTGCACAGGACTTCTTTCCAGTTGGTCTTTTATTTACGTTACTTCCATCTGTGTTTAATGTTTTAAAAAAAAAAATAAGCTGCAGCTCAGGACCTGATGCTGCTTGTAGGATAGCAGTATAATGTATGCTAATATGGAAATCTGTGAGTTTGGTGCTGCACTGCCTTCAATTGCATTTTGCTAGGAAGTTGGCCTAACTGGCTACATGAGAGTACTCCTTGTGTGGGACAGGGTGGAGATAGTGTGTGTACATTGCTGTGAAAAACTCAGATCTTCGATTAGAGACTTGCCAGGAAAATACTGCGAGCTAACTGCAGTAAGTCATGTTTGCGCGCTGTTTGCATTAAGAGAAAGTTCGACAAATCCGAAGCTAGCCAGAAACATTCACACCTTCCAATACATGAAGGAATCTGTGGCATGTTTTACTGCTTTATTACAATGATTATTCTCTGGGATCTTTAATTATGTTAATATTTTAGCAAAACTAATCTAAATAATGGTCTGTAAACTTTCTAGATTTTCAGTTTCATTTTCCTTACTGATGCATCAGGATTGTGTAAGGCTAATAGTTTTACAACTGACACTTAATTTTCATTTCTCTGGCTGTAAATCTTAATTTCCTTTACTCTTATTCCCTCTCTGACTGTTTCCCTGTAGCTGATGTCCTAAATGCTTCTCCTGCTCCTAACAGCCAGGAAGGTAAAGGCCATTTGCTTGAGCTTTTTAACTGCATGAAACCAGCACTGCATCTCCAGCCTGTTGTTAAATGTGACAGTGTGAAAATATGGTTTCTATTTCATATTAAAAATACAATCAGCAATCAGATATTTTTGTATGGCACTTTTAACTGACCAAGAACTGTTAGAAGGCTGCATGTATGACACTGGTTGTGCATAAAAACAGTTTGGTCAAAGCATCAAGAATATCAGGAATGAAATAAAACCATTCCTTTTGTGAGAATCACAATATTTGGGTCTAGAAAGACCAAATTAGTAGGTGCATGATTCTCTGATAAATATGTAGCTTTGAAGCAGAATTTCTATAGATATAAAATATATTTATTCATGATGAATGTAAGGAGAGGAAAGACAAAACTTGCTGTCCAAAGACATGTATGTGCTTGATATTATTAATTGTGTTTGGACGCGAGCAAACTTCTTTGCTGTTCAGGAATATCAGTTGTTGTCAGATGGCAAGCTTAATTCATTTAGTGATTTTGTTTTAAGGATCTCATAAGCACAAAAGGATGGGCTTTAAAAGAAGTGCAAAATATTAACCAAAGCTGAGCATTAAATTTTTAAAGTAGAAAGTTACTGTTAAAATGCTTTGACCAGTCAATGCATAATTTTGGCATCTGGTTATTCAAATAAGATTCACAGAATTGTCCACAAATATTAATTCAGATTTAATTTCCAGTTTATACTGCTTGGCTTTATGTTTATTAAAATACCATTAATTTTTAGATAACATTCTCGAAGATCGACCCGAGAATAGATTATCAAGTGATAAACTGCAGTTTGAATATAATGAAGAGACTGCCAAACGAATAAAGAAGGCTGATTGTGCTACTTACAATAATAAAGGAAAGGTAGTTCTGCTTTTTATCCCTTTCTTTTCAGCCACGCTTTGATACATAATCAACTTCAACAGGATTTGAGCAGTTTGGGTAACTGAAACATCAGATCGTAAATGTGTTTTACTGAAGACAAATAGTAGAAAGCATGGAAACACACTAGAGAAAATAGATTAAATAGAACAAGCACTCAGCATACCGTTCAGGAAAAGTCCTCAGAGGTTACTGTGTATACATAGACTGTTTGGCTGAAAATTTTAACTGTTGTTGCTATCAGTGAAAGAATTCATTGGAGCAGGATGCAGACATTTATTTAGATATCTAATTTCAATTAATGTCAATGGAACTGAAGATTTCATCTACATCTTCAGCATCTTTGTGTATTGAAATAACATTAAAATACTACACTATGATATCAGATAGCCATGTTACCATTTATTAAATCACTTGACAACTGAACATTTCCATTTCTGTGTAGTAAATTGCAGTTTCTCCTGAACACAGATGGTTTTTGTCTTAAATGTTTGTAGAACTGACTCTTACTAAGGGCTTTACACATTACCATAGTATCAGTAACAGGTATTGATGCATAAAACCTGCCCAAGGAGGTGTGTTAGGTGAAGACAGCAAACTGTGTAGGAAGAATGAGAGATTTTTAAGACATATGTAAGATATGCAAGAGTACTTTCACATTCGATAATTATATTATTCCATGTTCTTGGAATTGTTGCATAGGTTTATGACATGGAGCTGGGAGAAGAATTCTACCTTCCCCAAAATAAGAAGGAAAGCAGACAGATAGCGCCAGAGCTGTCAGATCTTGTCATTTACTGTCAAGCTGTAAAGTTCCCTGGTAAGTACACTGCCCTGTTTTATTGCTTTAAACTTTCAAATTCTTGGAAACATTATGTTTATGTTTTGAATTAGTTATTACAAGCATTTTCCAATTGAAGTAGTTAAGGAGCTTTTTTCTTGATGATTTGGTAGTCTGCATAATAATAGCTTCTGGCTGAGAAGTGGTATTCATAAATTATGTGAAGACATATTGTTTGTCATATTAAAATGTTTACGAGAGTGAAATTTGCCAGTCTTCACAACTTAGACAGCTGTTTCATTGCCAAATGCCAGATAACAGAAAGCTTTATCTTAAGAGTTCCAAGTTTCCATGTAAGGACCTACTGAATTAGGAAGGAAAATATTCTTAAAACCGTGCAGAAAGAGCTTGTCACATGTCTTTAAGTGACCTCAGTTCAGTGTGTTTCACCTTTGCCTACAGTCTTCTGTTCTTATCCTCAGTGGATAGGAAGGGAGACATTTGCAGGGGTAAAGGAGCTTTTTCATGTGGTAGGTGGGAACAGCTGATTGTGAGCTCACACTCTTTATGGAAAGGGTTAAGGAAATAGGAGGATCTTTCTTTGTCCAGTAGGAAGAATAACGTTTGAGGGGGAAAAGGAGAGGGAGTAACTGAAAAGGTCGCTGATAGTTACTTGTTCAGTGTTGAAAGATGAGGTTGAGTATGTTTTGGCTCATACTGTATACATAAATAATTTTAAATTGAGAAATTATTGTTTATTGATGTGTTTAATGTTTTGAATGAAAAATCTGCTTTTTAATGGAATGGTTATCTGTGAAAAAGTTAGCGATTCTGCCAAACCATGTTCTTACACAAATAGAACTATAATCAGATTAGGGAAGCTAACCAAACATAAAATAGTGTCAAATAGGCAAGATAAACATGCTGAAAAATAGGGACACATTCTTTTATAATCTTCTATTACTTTAAGAATCATAGGTATCACTTGTAAAAATAACATCTAAAAATTAAAATCTGATGCTCTTTTTAATGAAATCTGCAATGAGATATCTTTCAAAGAAAATATTTTCTTTTAAAGAATGGTATTCAGGATTAAACAGAAGTAGTGCAGGTAATTCCAAGCATTTTGACACACAAAGTAGTTCTGACGTTCTAAGAAAAAATCAAAGTATTTCAATTTTTTAATATAATTTCAGTTATAAAACAAATACCTGCTTTCCTTATTGGATTTCTTCCTCTTGCTTTAAAGGGGACATGAATAGAAGAATTAAGAAAATGGATTCTTTTGCAGAATACTTGAAACTGTTGAAATTAGTTTTCCAACAAATTTTGACTCCTTTGAGACAAGTTCTGCCTTCTCTGCAAGATAGTAAACTTCCATTGGCACTGTGCTACTGACTAGATTCCTCTGCTCAGGTGGAAAGCACAGATACTGTTCCTTAATATGAGAATAAGGGTAGTTGATCGAAGACCTTGTAGTTCTCTTGACCAGACTCCTAACCAACTCAGGCAATGCAAGTATCTTGGAAACAGGGAGGGCAGAATTCATGTCAGTGGCTGACTACAAACTAACTGTCTTTTGATCTGAAACAGATGGTGAGTGGGTGCCAATTATAAATTAACCTGCTACTTCATCATGAGTAGATGAGAAGGGCAAGGGAGTTTGCCATCCTCCACATTAATAATGTAACAGTGGTAAAGCAGTGTGGTTATATCTAACACAAGAGATGGGCACTAAATTCTGTAGCTTGAAGGATATAGCATTGGGGTTGTAGGGAATTGCTAAACACATGGTAGTATGATAGGATCTATGGCAATATGATGGCATTTAAGTTGATCCTACATTGACCAGAGAGTTGGATCACATGGCTTCCGGATCCTTCACAACCTCAATTATTTTGTGAATTAATGATTCTGTGAATAGGTGATGCTTTATTATGGAGTCAAGTTTAAACTGGAGCGAAAAATGGGGCTTGCCTCTAAGGAGGTGTGTCACATGCAAAGCATGACCATGGGAAAGACTGAAAGAAAACTCCCAGGTGCAGCTTTCCCTGTGGCCATCATGCTGGCTGCAGTTGACACTGCTGTTTTGTGTTGCACTCTCTGGTGATTTATGAGGTTTGTCTGTTTCCTCAGTGACTGCCTCCACAACAGGATTTTGAAACCTGGATCTTGCTTGCCAAATGCATTTGATCCATTGAAAACTGGGATTAAATAGTGTTGGAAGCACACAGTGCATAACTCCTCATTCTTCTAGTCAGTTCATATTCCTTGGTCTCAGCTTCTACCATCTTCTGTGGTTTATGTGTATGCTTTGGCCCAAAGAGACAGTATGTCTTCAATACTGAAAACATTACGTATATCCTAAATTTTTCTAACCCAAGTAGTTCCATTGAAACTATTAGCATAATTTTACTAAGTGCACATAGGCATGCTGTAAAGATTGAGAGCTGAAAATTTACAGCTGCGGACAGGTTTCAGTAGAAGAGAGTCCAGTGTATCCTTTGTGATCTACATTTCTAGTTGCAATATGAGTATTAAATCCAGAACTGTCTTTAGATACATGTGAACAGATGTGAGTTCAGGAGGATCATTTTTGCACAGTTAAGCAAATAGCAGTGTACTTGCTTTGCTATATTTTATATCACATCTTGGGTCTCTGAGAGCATCCTACATCTCACTGCTGTGGGTGTTAGAACAACTATTGTGCATTATGACTTACTTTAATTTTAGTTTTCAGTGTGCTTTCTGCAGAAAGAAACTGTCCTTAAGGTGTATTAAGTGTTTTTACTTCACTGGAATTTAGATCATTACTTTAATGGTTATTTCTTTAGAATGCATATATTTGAGTAATTGCTATTCTAGAGCTTTTTGAGCTCCACTTCTAATACATATTGGCTATTAAATACTTAATGGATTTTGCACACCTACCATATTTCCCATTGTTGAAATACATATTCTAAACAGAAGAAGGTAACTCTGAAAACATCTTGAGGTTAAACTGTTTAACCAGCAGCATTTGAGCTTTTTCCTTTACATTAGGTCTTTAAATCATATTCTTGCATGTATTTAATTAGGTAGGTATCCAGGATGAATTCCATGATATTCACTGCTGGGCAGATTTATTGCTTCTGTAGAAAGGATCTTTTTTTTTTTATTGTTCTAAGGATGAAAACATTGAGACTGTTACTGCATTTTTTTTAGTATTAGTTAGGACTATTTTGTAATTTGAGACAGAGCCACAGCCTTCCTCAAGCCAAAAAGTAAAATGAGAGAAGTTATATCACAGAGGTATAACTATGGATTTTATTGCTTTATGTAAGTTTTTACATAGATTGTATGTATAAATGTACATAATATATACATATATAAAGACATGTATGTATGTAAAGATGTTAACATTAAATTATGGAGAAATATGTGCTGCTTGCCCTGTATACTGTATGACAGGCATCTTCATGCCTTCAAAAATAATGTAAAATATGATGGAAAGTGTCATGCCCTCTTGGTCATGTTTTTTGGCTCATGTATTTTACATTTATGGGAACAGGCTTGTCAACTCTAAACCCATCTGGCTCTAGCAGAGGAAAAGAAAGAAAGAGCAGGAAGTCCATTTTTGGCAACAATCCTGGCAAGCTGAGCCCTGGGGAGTCAGCTACCCTTGCCAAAGCATCTGGAAAAGGTAAAGTTAGCATCTTCTTTCACCAGTCACATGGAATGACTGTAATCCAGCACATGTACCAGACCAAGTTGTTCAAGATCAAATACTTTAAAGTGTGTAAGATATTGAACTTGGGAATGTTTTTTTGTTAGTGCAGGAGGTATTACAGTAACAATATTAGAACTGAAGTGTTGAGCATAGAATGTTAAAATAAGATCACTTGGTCAGGCATATGATGACCCTAATTCATAAATGATGCAAAACTACCATGTAATTTAAGCGATGTACTTTCAAGTTAGTATTTTCAAAGATGTGAGTGAATACTTTCAAAGTACAAATGGAAGGCAGAAGTGTTGGTTTGATGAAAAGCATTTTTAGTGTCTGAAGTAGGACTTACTTGCCTAAAATTCAGCAAAGTCCAAACATGTAATTGTGCAAACTCATGTGTTCCTTAGTGGAAGTACTTAGACTCAGCAGGTGACTCAGATTGTGAACTTGGAAACTGTACTTCTGTGTATGAACAGATGTAAAGAAATACAAAGTACAGAAAAGGTTCTGGAACAAGAATGACACCCAGATCTCCTGCCTTTCAAGAGTATGCCATAAACAGAAAGTTGGAGTTGTACTCCTTCTTGTACTCATTTTCTGCCTCAAGGAACATTGTATTTCTTTCAGCCCAAGGGCATGGCTGCAGCAGATAGTTAGATTCCCTTCTAGAGGCCAGTATCATAAAAATGAACAGGTCTAGTGTCTAATTCTAAAGAACATAAGAATTTTGTTGGCTTTGTCCCCTAATTCTTACAGCCTCTATAGGCTGCCTGTTAGGACACTTAGCAGCTGGATTTCAATCTTGCCTCCCTTTCTCATGTAAAATGTATAAATGGGAAGAATGAAATTCTATACCTTTATTTCAGGCAAATGTCAATTATTTATTTATGAATATGGTTGGTAGCACATCTAATCATGATATCATTTCAATACTTAAGCATTACTTTTCCTCTCATGGATTGTTCTTACTGTATAAGAAGGAATGTGACACACTGAGTAGTGCCATTTTCCAAGATCAGCTTTTCCTACTATAACCAGAACATGCACACAATCCTCACGATGAAACACTGAATTTCTGGAGTCTCTGGATCTGCAACTGTAACTTGAGGGTACTGTTTATTTCCTAGGCCCTTTCGATGTGATGCGGCAGACCTGGGAAGATCCTTGCGCTCCTTACAATTCTCCAGCTTCTCTCAGTGCTATCATAAGGACGCCCAAGTGCTATCATATTTCCTCCCTGAATGAGAACGCTGCTAAGCGGCTGTGCAGGCGGTACTCTCAGAAGCTGATCCAACACACCACATGCCAGCTCCTGAGGACCTACCCTGCTGCCACACGTATCGACTCCTCAAATCCCCATCCACTGATCTTCTGGCTCCATGGCGTGCAGCTTGTGGCTCTTAACTACCAAACAGATGGTATGGGTGCAAGGCCACATATTTTAATACATTTTAAATGTGAAATAGGTCCTTAAAATGTGCATTTATTTTTGATGTTTTTTTTTTTTACCTGCTATTACGAGAAGAGTCCAGGGAGACCTTACTACAGCTTTTCAGATCTTGAAAGGGGAGAGACGTCAGTGAAGCCTGTTGCGACAAGACAAGATGTGATGGTTTTAAACTAGAAGAGGGAAGATTCAGGCTGGATGTGAGGAAGAAATTCCTTACAATGAGAATGACAAACTACCAGCACAGGTCGCCCAGATTGGTGGTGGATGCACCATTCCTGGAGACATTCAAGGCCCAGCTGGATGTGGCTCTGAACAACCTGATCTAGTTGAAGATGTCCCTGCTCATTGCAGGGGGGTTGGACAGATGACTTTGAAGGTCCCTTCCAACCCAAACTATCCTATGATTCTGTGCCAGTCCGGTCCTTGAAAGCAGTGATCCCAGAGTTCAGGAGCTTTATGCCAATGTAGCAGATCTCCTGATAGCACAGAAGTTCCTGGACAGCAACATCTTCCATATTTGTAATTATTTTATTGCTGAAGGTTCCTTTTTAACCCCAGTTCAAGCAGCTGTTTTCTCTTTTGGATAACTTCAAGTATAAAAAGCTACTGAACTATTTTTTAGTTAGAAGTGCCACCTAAGATGTTTAATGTTGATCAAAACATTTTTGAGCCATTTTCTATCCTGTGTTCTTGCAACCTTTTGATGGGGAGTCCATTTGATCATCTACAAAGCTATAGAGTTGATGCTTGTTCATTCTGCATTTCAGGGCACACACCTAGAAACCAAATAGCTACGTGTAGGCGAGCTCTACAATTGGATAAAGGCAATGGAAAGGCATACAGGATGATGAACTGTTGTTATATTTTTGTGTAATTAAGTACTGGATAGATTTGGTACATAAATTACAGCTATTTCTGAAAACCAAGAATGAACTGATAGTCCATGATAGACATCCTGTCTTCACTGTTATTTTTTCTGTTGCTCCTTGTCAGTTTTGGCTGTCTTGCTTTCACAGATCTTCCTCTGCAGCTGAATGCAGCAATGTTTGAGGCTAACGGTGGCTGTGGATATGTTTTGAAACCTCCTGTTCTGTGGGATAAAAGCTGTTCAATGTACCAGCAGTTTTGTCCATTAGAAAGAGATCTTGATAATAAGGAACCAGCTATATATTCTTTAACAGTAAGTACATTAAAAGGGAGTTTCATGCAGACAAGCCAGTAGAAGTAAACAACTTTTAACTACGGCCTTTAACCTGCATTACAGTTATGCTTCTGTATGAAAAGATTGAGTCTTTAATTGTTACTTATGCTTCTGAAGATCAGCATAGCTAGCAAAAATTGGAGGGGGAAGGAGCAAAGAATTGTCTTATCTTATTGTCTGGTTTGTATCCATAGTTACTTTCACTGTTTCCTTCACAACATTTGTCGAAATCCAATCCTGAAAGCTTTTTCCCTGGGACTCCACAACCTGTGCCTGGATGTTTCACACGTTTGTGAGCACTTGAGAAGCTACACAAAAAAAAACAAACAGAAAATCATGACAAGCTGTGCTGAATCTTAAAAAAAAATATTTAAAACTTATATAATAAGATACATAATTCATAGATTGATTAAAAAAAAAGGATTCTAAGCTAGTGTTTCAGAAAAGTGAGATTCATAAGCATCCAGGTTTTCTTAGTGGTGGGAATTGCACCCCTAATTCTTGTGTTCTTTATGCCAAAGCAAGCCAGAGGTCACTGCCATTGCCCCACAGTAATGGAGAGGAAAATTTAATCCTTTTTGACTGCGTAACTGGTACATTCTTTCTGGATTAACTTTCAGATGCCTTGAATGGTTACACTCGTGATGTATGGTGTATCATTTTCAGAGGAAGGATACCATAGCAGTGGGGGCAGGGACTGAGGCAGCTCTGCTTCTGAAATGCCTACCCTGGCACTTACAAAAGTAGGGGAGTGTTGTAGTTAAATCAGCATGTTAATAAACTGTGCTTAGGAGCATGATAAACAGCATTTAGCTCCGAATTGTGACAGTAAAAGAATTACTCCACTAATTGGTTTCTCTGTGTACTCCTTGGATTCAGATTGTGTCTGGACAGAATGTCTGCCCTAGCAATAGCACAGGCAGTCCATGCATTGAAATCGATGTGCTTGGGATGCCTCTGGACAGCTGCCATTTCCGGACGAAGCCCATCCATCGCAACACTCTCAACCCCATGTGGAATGAACAGTTCCTTTTCCGGGTTCACTTTGAAGATCTGGTCTTTCTTCGGTTTGCAGTTGTTGAAAATAACAGCTCAGCTGTAACAGCTCAAAGAATCATTCCCCTAAAAGCTCTAAAAAGAGGTACAGTACAGTGTAGTTTGTAGTGACACAGAAAGGTCCACCAGGTTCCTGGACTGAATCCTGCCAGGAGGGGAGTATGTTTAATCAGATGGTTGTATTTTTCTAGAGGAGATGGAGCAAAATTCAGACAGCATGCTTTGCCCTGGCATTCTGATGCTGATCTAATGGACTTCCTGAGAGCTGGAGGAGGCTGCCCCCAACTTGTAAAAAGTCAGACCCTGTGCTGATGCATAGATTGGGACATCTTGTGTGCAGTCACTCCCATCCTGAGCTGTGGTCGTGTGGTTGTGTTCGCCTTGAGACCTGCTGCTCCCTTAGGCAGCGGGAATTGGTTTCATTCCCCACTTTCCTTTGCCCAAAGAGCTGCTGCATCTTGTGACCACTGGGCAGAGGGGAATTACCCTTCTTGCAGCCATGGCTGGAGGAGAGGTGAAGGAAGGGTGGGAAAAAGTGAGAGAGAGATGAGGAAGCATCATTAATTCTGTGGCACCTGGGAGTGGGAGTTTCTGTATTGCCAGCAGCTCTTCAGCAGTACATTAAAAATACTTTTACATTTGCTTTGCACCACTGTATACCACACAACAGCCTTAGCATATGAGGAGATATGGCTTTAGATACCTATTTTCCCAGTGAGATTTTGGCTTTGTTTCATTCATATTCTAATATCTAGCTATTTTATGTATGAATATATTGAAGATTTAGAGCAAAAATAAAGGTAGATGGTTTTATGAGCCCCTTGACAGTTCACAGCATTTGTGCAATGCTGTTGTACAGTCAAACAGTGTTAATACAGTGTTATTACACTGCTTTAAAGCCTATAGATGTGGGAGGGTATAGGTATAAATATAGCAAATCTGAGTTTTCATTTATGAGACTTGCATCCCAGGATGTGGCAGAGTACTTACAGAAGGTTTTTTTTCTCTTCAGGCTATAGACATGTCCAGCTCCGTAACCTGCACAATGAAGCATTAGAAATTTCTAGTTTGTTCATAAACAGTCGGAGAATGGAAGAAAGTCCCTCTGGAAACACTCAGCCTGCATCTATGGTAATTTAATTATGTTCTTGTGAATGCCAAGCATTTGTGTCTTGGTGACTGCTATGGTCTGGAAACTTTTAGAACCAGACTGTTCAAAGACATCAGTCCCTAAACTTGCACAAGTGTCTGAAGTACCTTGATGCCTAATTCTTTTGGGCTTCAGTGGAAGTAATGTTATCCCACCTGGCTCAGACTGTTGGAGGGTAAATCTTTTCAGTGTCTGGCTTCTGATGTATTTAGCTATAGAACTAGAACTAGCAGAAAAAGTGCTGGAGGAGGAGTACGACTGAGCAGCAAGGCTCAGAGCTGCCTCATGCCTTTTTTTATGCATGAATCATAAGTAATGCATTTGGGACAAAGAAAAAAAAGGATGATGCAAATTACCAACAAATTTGGGATAATGAGAGTAAAATTAAATTCTGTTACAGGAAAAAATGGAGTCTGTATTGCCATAAATACATATGTACATGCACATGTGCCCATTTATATGTACAAACATGTATACGTACACATACAAATGTGTGTGCAATACATACATATAATTACGTATGTATGCAGACATGTACGGATGTGATTTTTTTTGTTGTTTTTTAAAAAGCCTCTGATTTTAGGTTTAGTACCTTTAAGCATATATATTATCATTTTGCTGATTTCTAAAGTGTTAGGTAAAACATCCTGAGCCATCTACCTTGCAGATGTTACCCTCTTGTGAATACATGCTCAACACATATCTTGGTGAACAGGCAGAAGGGAAGAACATAAATGTTTTGGAGGGTAAAACGAAGCCACAGATTCTCATCCAGTAATTCATAAACTGAATCCAAATACTCTGAGCTCAGCTAGAATGGATAATGAGCAGTGGAGGTCTCTACTTAGTCTGATGGCAGTTTATGTACTCCTGTTGGAAAACTTACTTTTTCTTCTTTCTCTTCAGCTTCAAGGCAGGGGAGGGTCTTTGGGGAGACTGGTTTGTTGGGTTTTCTTTTAATACTTGTATCTGTAGTGTAAGAGCTGTGCATTAGCAGAATAGCTTTGCTTTGTCAAGATCCTTACAACTTGTGTGTACAGTTTCTGTTAAGCAACCTAAAAATAAACCTGTGTAAAGCCATTCAGTAACCTGTTGAATGTTGCCTAACCAGTTGTTTAGTATGGGAGAAAGGAAAGCTGCTGTGACCTACAAAGTGACAATTCATGGAATTCCAGGCCCAGAGCCTTTCACTGTGTTTAACGTAAGTGGAGGGTCCACGGCTGCACAGCTTCTTCATCAGGTAAGTTGCCCTCTGAAATACAGACTCTTAATTGCAAGAATCTACATTAATATCACTCTGGACATTTGTCTCCCTGCATTTCTCACATGCAGGGTCATTGTTCATTCATCACAACAAAGAGGTGATTTAGCAAAGTATTACTGTAGAATTAATTACATTGCAGACACAGAAGAGCATCAGTGAAATTTTCCCAATCTTGGCTTCAGAGAATGAGTTTTACAATCTTAGAACATATTCTTTATTAGTATTTTACTCTTTGGACATATGCAGATGAGAAAAACAATGTTTCTGACCGATGGAGGCAGTGGGCTGTCCTAACAACAAGGGCAAACATTTCTGCACAATTGTTTGAACTTGAGCAGCACAGGAATACAGAGTAAAAGTTAGAGGGCTAAGTTCGTGAGTAGAAAAACCAGTTAGCTCAAAAGGGACTGTTATTCTAGCAGTGGGAAAAGACTGTACTGTCCTGAGATTGTGAATAAATTGTCTGGCCAGTCACACAGGACAGAAATAAGCTTAAATAGTACTGCCTTGTCTGGAATAGTTGAACTGCTTGGCTAAAGAGAGCAGTACCTTACCCTGGAGTAAAATATCTGAATAATAAATAGCACATCAGACATCTTGCCTGCAGTGTCAGCATAGCTATTGATACTTAAAGCCTCCTTATTAATTCTCATTTATAACTACTAATTATGCAGTGTTTATATTTAGCTGTCTAATTGCTGTGCATTTATTGTGGTCTCTTTTAGCTCTTGGCTGCCACAAAAGGCACTGAGTTGTGTGCTGCAGACTATTTTCTGATGGAAGAGAAAAGTTTTATATCTAAAGAAAGGAGTGAATGCAGAAAACCACCATTCCAGAGAGTTATTGGTCCTGAAGAAGGGGTAGTGCAGCTTTTGAACAGTTGGTTCCCAGAAGAAGGATACGTTGGAAGGATTATCTTTAAAACCCGAGAGGAAGTAAGTCTGTTTTATCCAAACTGTTGTTTACAAAGATAGCTAAAAATAGCTGTTAGGACCAGGAAACAAAGGGGTGTAGCATTTGTTTTGCTATTTGGAGACTAATGTCAATGCTGTGTATATCATTCAAAACCAAGCATAACTCCTGAGCGAAAAAAATCAGACTTTATACACCTGTGTGACACTAACTTGACTTCATCCACTCTAGTACCAGCTATGGTGTTTAATCATATTGCTTAATCAGCAGTTCAATGACACTGGCTTACTGTTTTGACTGACAGTTCTAATTTAATGCAAATTGAGACATTGAATTGATAGAACATTAATATAAAGAATTTAATACCAAAGGATCATAGATAACAGAACTCCAGATTACAGTTATCATTCAATCAATTTAGGTCCCAGCAACTCCTTCTCTGTTCAGAAAAATTAGAATGGATTTTAATATTAAAGAAGTCTAAAAACCACAAAGGATTATTAAATTATCAATGATAGCCTAAAATAATTAAATAGGTGATTTCTTTTCATTTAAAGGAGGAAGATGAAGTGATTACTTAAGTTTAAACTATGAACAGAACATCCAAAGCTTGTCAATATGCTAGTGCCCAGGCTTCTGAGAGAAACAAAAAAGCAGGAGAAAGTCACTTAATGATCTCTTTTTCAGAGGCACTTCCACTGGTCAATTCAGCATATACTGAAGCTTGTTTAGTTTGAACATAGCAATACATGCACACATAGGTTTATACACAGAATCATTTTACATACACAAATGACAGAGACAGAATCATAGAATCATAGAATAGTTAGGGTTGGAAAGGACCTTAAGATCATCTAGTTCCAACCCCCCTGCCATGGATTTCGTCAGGTCCAATGGACTTGTATATGTTCAGGTTCCTAAGATGGTCTTGAACCTGGTCCTCTCCTACAGTGGGCACAGGGTCTTCATTCTTACAGTCCCTGTGTCTTCCTTCCAAGACTTGGGTGGTACGGTCAGAACATTTTCCAGTGAAGACTGAGGCAAAGAAGTCGTTAAGAACCTCAGC